>ML178814.1:2403605-2471323 GCA_004369125.1 Pterulicium gracile | reverse complement strand
CCAAGTCCTATCGTACTCGGTCCAAGTCCTATCGTACTCGGTGGTGGTGGTGGAGGTCCAGCCGCGGAAGTGATCACGACACGACGGTCAAGACCGACGGATGGCCAGAAGTTGCAGCCACCACCGATAACGCTGCAGCTTCAGCTTGCATGAACTACTTCTGGACGGCATATGATGTAGTATGCATTACGTTTAGACAGCATTCTCTCCTTTGTTCTTCCCACTACGACGAAAGTACTCCTCTCAGACCTTGGCTCTCTCATTACGATGTAAAATTTTATCCACCTCCTCCCATCGCTCCTTCCACAGAGCAGACTTCCTATGACGAGTCGGAGCATGACCACTCGGATCGTACGTGGTTATCAGCTTCTCCAGTCCTCCTTCGTGCGCGCCGAGGAAGATTCGAGAAAGACTGCTCAGCTAACGATGCATCTTCGATAGGGGAGTACCAGAGAAGACCCAGTTCCACCATGTCCCGTTGCGACTCAGAGTTCTTCATGGTCGTGGGGGTAGCGGCGTGATGGGCGGCATCATCTGGATCGCCAGCCGTTGGAATGACCGACGCATCCAACGAAGTCTGCAAATAACATAACCTCGGGAGACGGGTAATCACAGCCGCAGAGTGTCCAAGTCGAGCAGTCGCCCCGGTCCGGACGACTGTGCCACCCCATCCACTTCGGTCGAGGAACTCTGGAGAACGAGGGTCTGTAGGTTCTTCCACTGTGATGATATGTCGCTGTCCAGTTCAAAACCATAGTTGTAGAGCCATACGATGGCGAAGGTGTGTATCGGCATGTGAGAGGTGATGTTGATTTCCGTGATTTCCAGGGATTTGGGCCGCAACTTGTAGCAGACCGACGTTCTCTCCTCATTGAATATCCACTCCGGCGAGCCATCCACTAGTTCCTCCGAGTCCTCACCTGCGCCTGAAATCAAAGAGAGCCGCAACTCCCGTAGATCTGTGCATTCTGCCTGGCGCAAAAAGCCGGTGACGGCCGTCCCAAGAAGGGCGAGACTGTTCACCTGTAAATCATCCGGTGCGGCGATGCGAATATGGAGGTAATTTAGGGAGGGCGTGGAGCCGAATTTCCCTAGGGAAGTGCAGATCGGGCCTAGGGTACGGCAGAGCAGATCCAGACGCTCTAGATTCGGGAGGTGGATAGTGGAGAGGCGACGCCTTGTCAAGTGGGGAAGCGTTAAAGCATCTGCATAGGGAGTAATCTGGGTGAAATAGGAAGGGATGCACAGGCGCGTGAGCTTCTGTAACGACGGTTCGTCCCGAGCGACGTGGGAGATTATCAAGAGCGCGATGTTGGGTAAACTCCTGAAGATTGCTCCCCTGCGCGAGGTAAAGCTTTTCTATGTTCCCTCCAGTCCTCCGAGGATCGACGAGCGCGGTTTGGGGGCCCGACAATAGCATCAGTGTTGTGATCCCGGGGCATCGGACTGGAAGAATACTTGCAATCGCTTCGAGACCTGTGAGCGCAGAATCGTAATCAAAGAACCCGCCCTCGGAGCCTTCTGCATAGAAGCCAAATGATCTGAGATAAGGTCCAGGAGAGTTTAGAAGTATGTGGCATATATCCAGAGCCCTGGCGCCGTTGATGGCTGCAATGTCAAAATGGAGGGAGAGAATCTGAGGAAATAGCGGGGAACGTCAACTGCACACAGCGTCAGCGAGCTGCTGCAGAGCCCCAACAGTGAAGATGTTGGTCGCAGGGATGTTTCGGTATTCCAGTGTCATATTTTTCACGAAGGGTGCACACATGTCGAGCCTGTCCCAGTCGCTGGGCTGCATAGTTCGTGTGAGCTGGTACAGCTGGTGAACTGGTTAGGTCGCTGTAAGAGTAGCATATTTGAATGAAAACACGCACCGGAATCCGTTTGGTCTCATCGTAATGAGACCAGTGATGATGAGGTTGCGAGCCACTCTGCTCACAGCCAGGTATCATGCAGGACGATGAACCGTTCATGCCTATCTCCTTCTCGTTCACCCCTTCTTCTACAAGTTGAAACAGCTCGTCCGGTAGCAGACGTATGAGGGGTAGTGTGTCCCGTATGTCAGCCCACAGACATGCGAGTGCAGGATGCAGAAGATCCTTGCATGCTAGGCCGAGCGATAGGAGAGTGTCACGGTGCTGGAAGTCGGGGGGGTCGTACGTCTCGGCGCATATTGCGTGCTGGATGTCGGGTAGCCTTAGGCAGGGATGCATGACGGTAGTGAGAGCGATCAAACAATGCGTGACAGATATGCGCCAGATGATGGAGGTAGCGAACAAGCTGCGAGCCCAGCGCGCGACTGCGTTTGAGATCATCATTGACATCAGTGAACGCCCACAACCCTCCGAGAGGAAGAGTGGCACAAGAGGAAGCGGTACAAGACGAAGAGTGGGGCAAGAGGAAGAGTGTCACATGAACTCCACAATGCCGCATGAGCGCGTACACCACTATCACTTCTCCAAAGGTACACGTTTGGGGCTCCCTGTGCCTCCTCATAAATTATCCGAAAACAGGCATATCACTACAGAGCGTCAAAGTTTATGTGATGTGACAGTTTCCGTCGCTCCATCTCGTCCTCTCTCTGTTTCACAAATCGGTCAGCAACCAGAATAAGCAGCATGAGCCCAGACGAACGCACCTTTTCATTCAGGTGCAGAACAAACACGATCACGGCCAGAAGAGCCGTACCCACAACAACAGTAACAGTCACCCAAGGGATCCACTCCCCGGGACGCAGGAAGATCTCTTTCTTCCAGCTTTGACCGCTACCTGGTGGGGGTGGAGATACCACGAGCTTTGAGTTGGGTATTACGCCTTCCAAGTCGACGAAGTGCTCGTCTGAGTGGAGTGTCGTGCCGACGAATAGGTTCTCGATGTAGTTGTTCGTCCGTCCAAGCCCGAAGAAGCAGTATGGAGTTAGTAGCGAGTGGTACGTTGTTTGGGAAAGCTGGCCGACTGCAATGACTTTCGTCAGCGTGACGTGGTTTGTAGACGAGTGCTACTCACCTTGCGCAGCAGCTCTACGACCTGACGTGTCCAGAACGGTATATTTGTAACTAGCACCAGAGTAGCTTACGCCAAAGGGCTGTAAGACAACGAGTCAGCACTCAAGTTCTAAGGGGGATAGCCAGACGCACCCTGTATGTGTAAGTATTCTCCCCTTCTTCTACTGAGCATTCTCCGTTGTTACAAGCTCCGTTCAGAACTGGAGAATTTGGTGAATGCCGAAAAACAGGAGTGATTTGACGAGGAGGAGGCTTACCAATAGCTTTGAGGAAGAAGGCATCATAGTAGAAGTTGTTCTGGATGAAAGTAATTGTTCCCTGCTTGTCATTGCCGGTTCTCTGAACGAGAATGTCAAGCGTTCCCTGCATAGATAATGAGTGATGAGACGAGGAATAACAGCTCGAAGAGCGTACATCCTCATCGAGGTCTGCCCAAGAGACACCGCGAGCATCCTTGATCTTGGCAAGCGACTCGGTGCCTGACGAGTGCTCCTGGAACCCTCTTGTTCCCCTTCCCCCCTTGCAATGTCCTCCGGCATCGCAGGAAGTGGAGTAGAGCAACCTCGGTGTCCCGGCCACAATCAAGAGGATGTCTGGGAATCCGTCCAGGTCTGCGTCGCCTAGCTTGACAGGTAGCGGCAAAGGAGGATTATATGTTCTGTCCAGTACTAGTAACTCATTGGCGTGAGAGGGGAATAGGTCTGCGATCGCAAAGCTGGCGAAAGCCTGAACGCTAATCATCAGCGAATGGGGCGAGTGAGCAACAGGGTTGAACTCACGTCGTTGTCTTTGCTATCAGTGAGGTCGAATTGGAAGTCTGGATCGGCTGTGCACAGGTTTTCGAGAGTCCTGCATTTCAGAGGCGCTGAAGCACTTAGCATTGGTGTCGAGGATGAACATATTGGTATTTGTTGATTGTAAGCAATGTTGATAGAGCAGCCAGATCCCTGCCCGGTGGAGGATGACACCGAGGAACAGGTGGTGAAGACTAGATCTATTGTGCCGTCTCGGTCTGGAGGAAAACCAGTTTAGATTCACTTCAACCGTTTTTGTGGGATGGACACACCCATGTCAGCGAATGCCATTGCCCCGACGCCATTCGGAAGAGCGCCTTTCTGCGCCAGTTTGAAGCCCTTCTCCTTCTCGCTCACCCATATTTGGAACGACTTTGCACCTCTCCCTTCATCGCAAACGAGGAAAAGGTCTGTAAAAAAAGTCCGTCAGCAGCCGCGATAAAACGGATGGAACGGAGGCGCTAACCTGCTAGACAGTCCCCGTTAAGATCCACCACGCTACTACCATGAGGGTCAGCCAATCGACATCTTGGCTCCGACTGAAAGGCAGGATCCACTCTGCATGATAATATAATCAACAATTTGTCCACACGAAGCGCCAAATAAATCGCACAAGTCGAACAGTTGTGGCCGAGACGCACTGGCGTTCCAGGAATTTTGCCAGACACGTAGCAAGCCTGAGTTGGAGCCTGGAAGGCCAAGCAGATCTATCTTCATGTCCCCGTCCATGTCGAACGGTACTGGTTGAGCCTTCGCTGAGCTTTGAACGTCTATCGTATTTGTCGCGTCGAACCCGCCGGATGGGCGTGCCGGGTAGACAACAATATCCAGCTGGTCATTCAAGCGTCCTTCGCTCATGACGAGCAGATCAAGCCTGCCACTATGGGTGAAGTCTCCTGGTACAACGTTGTGTATCCGGTGTGGATGTCGAATGGAAGGACCCAGTTGATATCGGAAGGATTCTACAAGAAGACAAGTGAGCTGTTGCCCAAAGGAGCATACTAATCGTTTACTCACGGTGGTTCCAAAAGTGTATCTGTAATGTTTGCTGGTCGTCGGTCAATGAGACGACGTCCAAACTACACCCACGACATACGTCAGTGGCCAGAACGTGGCAGACGACGCAAGTATACGCACAATTGGTCTCCATCGAAATCACCAAAGGCCACCACTCTTGAACTGTTGTCAAGCCCCATAGTTCCCGCGTTGATGAGCGCATTTCCTGCAAAGCGTTTTGGTGGGAAGGGCCATATGGCTTGTGCTGGGTGGGCGTATGATAGGATAAGAGCGACGAGTGAAGTTGGCAGGAGCTGCATGTAAGGGTACTGGAGCTTTGAGCCACCCGAGAGTCACTACGGGTATGAGATGATACTGAGAGGAATTTAGCACTTGGGCCGCAGAGGAGAAGTGTTGCGCGAGAGCGACGAATGATGGTGGTCGGTGAGTAGAAATATGATCTCGCTCCCCGCGCCCGCTGGGATCGTCCACTCCAGTCGCATTGAAGCCGATGATCCTAAATTTCTGCAGCTCGATAACTTTCTGCAACTCAATCGCGTGAAGTACAAGAATATGTTAGATGTATGTAGTATGATACTGGGTAACCCCACAAGCAAGGTGATAAATCGCTCCATAGCGACGTTGCGTATAGCAGTCTAGGTAGTAACAACACCTATTCGGACATCATCTCGCTCTCTTTCTGGTACTCCTCTTCGCATAGCTCCTCGTAATGCTGTACCACATCCGCAATATCCTCTCCCGTTATGTGTTTACCAGAGCACAATATCTTATTTGTGTGTGAGTTGGAGTACTGGTAGAAAAGGTGAAGGAACAACGCTCACCAACAGCCACCACCGAAGCACATCCCAACCAGCCGCAAGTCTGATCATGCGCCAGTACTCTGTAATGAAAGCTCTGACCCCTTCATGCTGGTTACCGAGGAACAGGGACCTCCAGAACGCATATTAGTCCGAATGTGCTCGACCAGCAAAAGAGATTCTTACCGATTAAAGAAAATCCATCGATTCCAGAGAGCGTGCATGACTTTATGACCATCGGCTATGCCAGGTAACGCGAATATCTCCTCCTCTTTGACCCTTATCTCCCAGGCAAGCACACCGAATGGCTTCAGAGGCAAGGTCCCTAGAAGGTCGTACACCTTTGGTCCACCTGGACGGCAAGAGTATAGAACGGTCGGTCCTTCAGACTCCAATGATATTGCTGGTAGATAGGGATATTTCGAGGTTGGCCCAAATTTCCTGTCCAATAGTGCCTTTACCTCTTGGTATTTTGCACTTTCCGAAGAGGGGATTTCTTGGTTAGCGACGATCTCGGATGGCAGTGTCTGTTCGTCGTCCTCTACCTTCAAGTTTTGCATGCCGACATCGAGACCATGCATTGAAGGAGTGGGCAATCTCGCCTGTCCTGTAGAACCACAGGAGTTGAGCGTGTGGTCCTTGAGAGTTCTGGCATATCGGCTGAAAGAAACGAAATTGAAGAGCGACATGTCGGTCTTTCGGGCTGATACTTTCGCAGGTGCAGGCAAGACTAGCTCTAGATGTGTCTCTCCCTAGTGAGAAGAAGTTAAGTCGTAATGGAGTACAGAGAAGCAGTACACGTACTGTAGACATGGTGTTCCATTTCACATCTACGTCGTCGTGATCCCATGCAAGATGTGTTTTTAGTGTGCGTTGACACCGGAAATACTTATACGCAGGGCACAGAGGGCAGAGAGAGCTATCCCAGCTTGCTCTGTGAATACAATCTGTCCCCGCGAGGCGATAGGCCACAGTCGTAGTGAATGGTGGATCGACCTTCGTGTGTAAGCTTGCCCCGTCTTCCTCAATGCAACGACCGACGAAGCCTTTCATGAGGTTGCGGGATAGGAATGGCAGCCTAAAGACATCCCCCGGCGGCGTGGTAGGAAATTTACATCCAATAACTGCTTGAACGAGCTGGACAGGAGGACGCAGCTCCAGATTGTCGGGGGGAGGCCTGTTCTCGAATAAAGCTGTAGAGCCACTGCTGATTTTATTTCCTCGAGAAGGAGGAGTGTCGACCACCTCAACGTCTTCGTCTACCCAATCGTTCTCTTTGCTGGCCGCACCCCACTGAACATCTCTGTCACTGTCAGGCTCATTGAGTTTGCTCGCTTTCGCGGTCTTTCGCCCCACTTGGCTCTTCACCGCGCATTTCTGAGCTTTTGTCACCATATTGACTGGCCTCGCGGGCATGCTGCTAGCAGCCATCCTGCTCCTCGCCTTTTGAGCTGATGGTGTGGGAAGCCTGGGCACTAAGGGCACTTTCTGGGGGCCCTGATAGTGCATGATGAGCCAAGGAACCCGAGACCCAACATATGCTCACCTCTGTCATTGGTGTGAACACAACTTGAAGTCGATTGAAAATGGTGGACGCGGCTTTGCGTTGTGAGACCCTTAGAGTAGGAGCCCCAGGAGCGGTGTGGAACAGACTTGGCAAGGTGACGGCTGGCTTAGCAGGATTTCGTGCCTTATGGCCCATTGGTGGCGCTAAATGCGCTGTGTGCTCTGTTGAACGATGCAGGTTATTGCCAAGACGCCTCGAAGGTCCAACTTGAGAGGAGTACAGCCCGGCGTCGCGTTCTGAGCGGACGGACTTGCGGATAGAAGTAGAATGTTGGGCTTTCGCTGGGACTGTGGAACGAATTCCAGTCCCAGCACTCGAGCTCTGACCAGTATCCGAATCCTCCTCATCACTTTTAAGTTCATACCGATTCGGTTCGGTCTTTCGGGAGCACTTCGTTGCCTTCCTTGCAAGCTGTTTGACCGGCCCTTTGCCACTCATGACAAGCAGATTGCAATTCGCGATGGATGTGATGTGTCGACGACAAGCCTCAGAAAATCGTAAGCTTTCCAAAGAAAAGAAGGGTCGCCGTCGATATGGTGGAGCGAAGGTGAAGCAAGACTCTGCAAGAGGTAAATGAAGGTGGTGGTATTCGATCAAGGTTATCTCAAGTGGCAGTGCACGCGTTCCGACGAAGATCAAAGCCGGACCCAAGCTAGCGCTGGTCGAAGCAAGTCCCCTCGCTCGTCGAGTGAGGTTCTTTCGGAACGTGGATTTGGTCTCGGGAGTATACATTGCTGATGGAAGTACAGCTCACAGCAAGCGTTTGTAGTGTACATAAGGGTATACATAACATTTACTTATACGAACTTCGACGAGAAGGTCATTTTGTCTAAACCACATCACCGACGCGATGCTATTAGAACGGCACAGTAGCCCTCAACTTGAAGTCCCTGCTGCTAGCGCCGACGCTCAGGCCGTACTCGCCATCAGCCTTCTTCCAGCCCTGCGAGATGGTGTCCCAAAAGGACAGGTCGTAACGCGACAGCGAGATCTTGACGTTCTTCTGCTGACCGGGCTTGAGCTCGATGTCCGTGAATCCACGCAAAACGGACGGGGGCTCGTCCGCGGAGTCGGGGAAGTGGATGTACACCTGGGGAATCTCGGTGCCGAGAACACCGCCGGTGTTCTTGATCCTGAACTGAACTTCGAAAGCAGGGCGGTGCAACCTGGAGAAGGGTTGATACGCGAGTTACATATCATGGACGCGAAGAATAGGGACTAACCACAAAGCGGCGCTACCTCCCACAACCTGGGGGCTGGCGATACCATTGGCCCAAGCGTCTTCAAGCTCGCCGTCGCGGGCAGGCCTCGAGGAAACGCTAGAGATCCTCAGGTTGCTGTACTCGAAGGAGGTGTAGCTCATGCCGAATCCGAACTCAAAGCGAGGCTCGATGTTTTGCTAAAATTAACGTAGATTAGACAGGGCAGCTCACGACGACAACAAAGAAAGGTACACTCACAGCGTCGAACCACCTATAGTCAATAAGCAGCTTGTCGTCGTAAGGGATCGGCAGAATCTCCTGTGGGGTGCCGAATACAAGATCAGCACCGTAGTCTTCCCTGCGCTTGGCGATGGTGTAGGGGAGCTTTCCGGAGGGGTTGACATCTCCCCAGAGCACGTCGACGATGGCGTTGCCGGCCTCCTGTCCACCGAGTCCACCCCAAACAACAGCGGTGATGTTAGGGTGGTCGATCCATGGCTCGACGACGAGTTGACCAGAGCTGTGAACGATGACGATGGTGTTGTTGTTCTGGGCGGCCACGGTCTCGACAAGACGGTCGCCATCGTGCCAAGCGGTGAGGTTCCTCCTGTCGCCTTGGTTGCCGTCGTAGGTGATGTACTCCTCGCCGGAGGAGCTCTGGATGAACACAAGAGCGGCACCTTGCCTTCTGGCGGCGTTGATAGCACGATCGTAGGCGTAATCGTTGAGCATCCAGTTAACAGCGGTTCTCTCCTCGCGGGTACGGGCTTGAATGGCTTCCAGGGGGGAGATCTGGTACGTGTAGTCCGAAGTTCTAGACAGGAGGGCATTAATCTACCGATATGTCAAGAGTCCCGTTAAAAATTTGGACGTACCCGGAGCCCCAGCCAATGCCTACAATACCGTCGACGCCACCGTGGTCAGGGAACTCGTTTGGTCCGATAGATCCATAAGAAGCGTCGCTGCCGATGACCGCGACGTTCCTCAACTTCCCGCTGCCGGTGAGGGGCAGGCCACGGTTCCCACCTCCGTATCTCGTGCCCTGGTTGTTGTTCTTCAGCAGAATTGCGGAGGCAGCAGCAACCTCTCGAGCAATGCGTGCATGTGCGTTCTTGTCCTTCTTGGTGTCGGAGAGACCCTGAACATCAACATGCTCGTTGACAGACTCGTCGGTCCTTCGGAATCCGTCGAAGTTCACAGGGGGGAAGTTCTTGTCCTGGTGAGCAAAGTAGTATCCAGCGAGGATACGAGTCGCTATAGTGCAACGTTCGTTAGCTTTGCTACAGTTGGGCTGTTCGCAGAGAACGTACCCATGTCGTCGACCCTGCCCTCGTTGATCTCGCCCCTGTTCACGGCGTCAGTGAGGTTCTGGCCAAAGTAGCTGTTGCCTGAGTAGAAGGTGATGTCTCCCGGCATGGACATCTGTTCGAATGATTGAGCGACGTAGCGATGTAATGCGAGGAAATAACGAACATCAAGGCCACGGTCTGCAGAGATCGTGGACATGGTAGCCTGCCAGTCAGAAAGGATGTCTGAAAAAACGCAAGTCAATACTGTTGCTGGTGAATAAAGAAGACAACATGGCGTACATCCTTGGAAACCGTACTCCTCCTTGAGGATATCATTCTGGAGTTCATTGTTCTCGCAAGCGTAGGTGCCGTTGATCAAGTCTAGACTAATGTGATGAGGCAGTTAACTTCACATAGGGAGAGAACAACGCACTGTAGGCGCACATGACGCTGGCAACACCAGCCTGCACACTCCTCAAGAAAGGATGCGCGTAGATTTCGTGGTTGGTCCTGTCCCCCACATCCGAAGACGAGGTAGTCCTCTTGTGCTCCTGCTCGCTGTTACAGAGGAGTCAGCTACGTGACCACACGTCGTATGAACGATAGGGATCACGTACTTGTTGAGCCAGTGCTTGGCGCAAGCCTGGACTCCAGCGGCTTGGATACCGAGAACACTCTCGTAAGAGGCCTCTCCAGCGAGGAAAGGATCAGCACCAAAGCCTTCCCAGTTACGGCCACCGGCCGCCACACGAGCCATGTTCATGGCGGGACCAAGAGCGATGTTGACACCTACACGATTAACGAGGCAGGTCGTCAGAGTATGCTTGTTGACTGAGAGTACAGAAAAGTACTGACCCTTGCCGCGGAACTCGCGTCCCATGGCGTCAGCACGCTCACGAATGAGGCGGCGGTTCCATCTGAAAATGGTGTGTAAGCACGGTTAACCGAATAATTCGCGAGACACGCAAACGGAGTGGGTGCTCTGACGACTTACGTGGCAGCAGCGTTGACACCGGCGGGGAAGGAGGTGACGTGGTCAGCAAATCGGATACCCGATGGGGCGTCCTATATCGGTCACGTCAGAAATGAGCACGAACAAGGCAAAAGGTTGTAAGCACCTGCAAGCAAAGACCACCCCAGTTGCGAATAGCGGGGATGTTTCCGACGCATCGCCCTTGCTCCCAACCGACACCAGTGGCGACGTTGACCTTCTCCTCGAGAGAGTAATCAGCAATCTAAAGAGAAAAATGGGAATGTTAGCCAGTGAGCTATGGATAGAGAAGAGGCTCATCTTACGTGTTGCTTGGCTCTCTCGTAGGCCGTTTTCCAAGCCGGAGCGAAGTCAGGTAGGATGACCTTGGACGCCTCTCCACCGGGACTCCTATCAACTGCAGGAGGCTTCAAGGGGTCGGAAGAGGGGAAGAGGGGAGGCAAAGGCTTGTGAGAGGGAAGAGGGAACGGGGTGAAAGAACCATCGTCGGCAGTAACAGAGGTGGAAGCGGGTTCGCCGGGGGCGGCAGAGCTCAGCACCGAGGATGCAGGCTCGCTGGGAACGACAGAGGTCAGAACCGACGAGAGGCTGCCTGAGTCGTCCTCGGTAGCCGTCGCAGACTCGCTGGGCGCGCCGGTGGGTTCAACATCGGGTTCCGAGAGAGAGACAGAGCTGGAGATGGCGGAGCTCGAGGCGACATCGGAGATGCTGAGCGACTCTGAGCCAGACTCGAGCACGGTCTGCGCTCCCACAAGAGCGGGGAGAAGGAGGAGGTAAGCGAACATGAAGACCCTGAAGAAGGTGGTCAGACTGTGGACAAGGTCTTATAAACATGGCGAGAGAGCTTAGCATGGATGATGGCACGCGGATGGCAGCTACTCCACCCACACCGACGATTTTGACTTTTCAATTGGTTCCATTCTGATCGATCGTCGCTCTTCCCCATATCCCCGCAAATTCTGATGAACACAGTCGCCTCCGCGCTGCCTATAATTGGCCTAAACCTTGGCGACAATCCGGGTGCTGCACATGCGTCCTCCTGATCTTGGGGTACAAGTCGGGGAATGGCATTCAGATTTCTTGAGCTCCCTGCTTTGAGAGTCAGCGCTCAAGGCAAATAAGAAGGAACAGGGGCTCACTTGGCGGCGCGCATCCGAGTAGTGAATATATTGGCCCTTGACGAAACGTTGATTTACTCTTGATCTCCTCACCGATGAGATGAAAAGGATTTCGGTCAGCTGCAGGCGATTGTGTACACTTTCCGTCAGAAGTTGGTGGGAAAGATACGGGTGTGTCTCCGTGGGGTTCACGAGGTCATGTCTTGTACAGACTCGAGGCGGGCTTGGCCA
Source organism: Pterulicium gracile (assembly GCA_004369125.1). Taxonomy (NCBI): domain Eukaryota; kingdom Fungi; phylum Basidiomycota; class Agaricomycetes; order Agaricales; family Pterulaceae; genus Pterulicium; species Pterulicium gracile. Next base: position 2,459,312 of record ML178814.1, on the reverse strand, counting down.
GCGATCTATACCTCCCAACATATGCAGTCGGGACTGGTGTCTGTGCGGTGTATTTGCGGACGCCCAGACGGCGATATCGTCGGGGGTTGGTACAAACCCACTTGGACACGGGGTGATAACTTCATAGAGCTGGAGCTCACGTATACACATAGAGCATGTTCTCGCTGTGATTCAAAAAGCGTGCGTCTAGATACGGCCAAACATCAGAAGCTGAAACTGAATCCGAATGGTCTACGATGTAGAGACTCACCTCACGGACTGTCAGGAAAAGCGGAACTGCTCCGAAGCACCATGTGTAACCTATGTTCTTGGTCGTCTTCGTCCAGACCTTCGTAAGGATCGAGGTAATCCAAGCTGTCAACGGGCGCTGCTGTGGAACCGCGCACCGGTACCGGTTACAATACGCGAACGAGGATCGGCGCATGGGCTCATGAGGTCGTTGAACGCCGTTGGAAATGCCCAGGAGGATCCATGACGTGTTTTTACACCCAATTTCACCATACTGCTACATTGACAGTGGCTCCTGGCATTCGAAGCTGTTCAAGCGCGTCCAGCCAACGATTCGACGCATGATTGAAGCGAGATTTCGCCGATCAAGCGTCACATGGGCGTGTTCTTTTTCCTCCTGAGCAGCTCTTGGAACCCGAGCTTGACTGGCTATGTATTATCCCGGTCATCCCGCAGGGAAAGAACAATGGCAACGGTTGCAGTAGTGGGAGCGCGGGAGTCTGGGCGTGAAGGAGAATTGTCGAGAAGAGGTTGCCGATCTACAACCTTAGATGTGAAAGCGAGGGTGCTGCTGGGGGAGTCGGGAGTCAACAAAAATGCCAGTCAAGACGAAATAGATCTCTGAAGACTATACTCACTAGGTTTGACACGGCTCCAGCTTGTCTTCTAAGATCCAGGCCGGAGGTCAAATGTATGCAACCTTTCGAGGAAGCCCTAAGCTCGTGTTGGAATGTTGACAACGCCTTGAGAATGATTTGTTTCAGGGTGTCAGAGGTTTTTGGAAGCTGACATTCTTCTGACACCTTGCGTCTTGATACGAGTGACCATCGCACGGACACTTGCGGACGCGACTTGAGGAAACACATGGCAATGCTCGCCAGTGGAAGAACATTCAGCAGTCCAGCCCTCGCATGAGTTCGGCCGCACTCTGCACCCTTCAGCTCTTGGAGCACTCCGAGCCCCTGTGTTCAAGCTCGTCATAACACCACATGCTTAGCCGACCTTCGTTCACGAGTTATAAGAATCGTCTAATAAGACCAGAGAGCTCGAGAAACTTGATAGATACCTTGCAGAAAGCCAAGAGTCGCGGTGTAGATTATTTGTAGGTGTCTTCGTTCAAATAGACACATGAGACGCATTCTGCCACACAGCGCATGTATGATGTTCGAAAACCTTTGGATTTCATGCGAGAACGCTTTCGCGAGAGCTGGTCGCAACTCAGCGTGAACATAGTGATGGTGGCAAAAGGTGAGTGAGCCTCCCCACACTCCACCGTCTTCGGCGTCTCTCTCGGAGTCTCTGAGTCTGACCGCGGCCTCTAACTTGACCTCTACTCCTCGTCATGGTCCAGCGATTCGTCGCATGTGCGTTTCCTCCAATCTATGAGCAGCTCATCAGCTCTCAAATTCCACACTGTTAAAAGCAGGGAATCTATCGACACACTTTCTTCAAAGATTCAAAGACACCATAACACGCAAATCAATGCAACCGGAGATTTCTGTAAAATCGACTCAGCGCGATCTCCTCCGGCAGAGATTCGGTCCTCCATGACCAGTGACCAAGACAGGGCACACACGTCTACCTTACTTTGGACGATACCTTTGCATCTTTACCCGCCTTCAACCTCGCTGCGCTCGCCGAGCGATTGAGACTGCGTCGGTCCCGATAGCACCTGTTCCTGGTTTGCCACCATCATCTGCAGTAGTGCCTTAATTCCGAGCAGTGCGTCGCTTCCTTTTCTCTGTTAGTATGTATATCACTGACAGTTCCTCAGCGTTACCTGCGCCCTTCTAGCAGCAAATCGCACTGTTGCTGTTGGACGCCGGGCCATAATCCACTTTCACCCCCATGACGACGCGGTGCCACCTACAGTACCTCAACACCGTAGGTGCCTCTGACTCGGTATCCTCTCGGGTACTGGCGCCAGGAACTTTGACCACCGCCATGTAAGTCGATGTTAGGGTGTTGAGGCTGGGCGACGCGTCTTCTGAGCTGGACGTCGAACTCTCTATCTTTGTCGTTGCGGTGCGGCTCGATCTTCTCATCTAAGATCATGTACTGGCAAATAATACTACACAGCGTCCGAAAGGCGGACCCGATCTTCAATGCGCTTCATGTCCGAGGCAGTGACTTACCCACGAAAGGCGCTCAACCTCGACAGACCATCCGAGGACCGACAGACGTCCGACATTGTTGCCAGCAACGAGGATCAAAGCCAGTCGCTCCATATTGAAGCGCTGCGGCTCCATTGGAAGAGATCGTACAGGCCCCAATTAATCATCCAGCAATTCCCGAAGTCTCCAAGCGTAGTCGGAGATTATCAAGCCCACGTCGATCTATACCACCATCGCGACCTGATAACTGGATCTTTACAGTATCCCAGCAAGCAGAAGGAGACGCCCAGAGTATGATGCCCACGGGCCTTGCGCTAACAATAATGTCAAGGTGGTAGGCGCTGAAGATGACGACGATGGAGGTTGCTAGTACGATCGCGCCGGACTAGTTCCCTCACCTTTCAGATCGTTGAAGACATACCTTCGGAACCGGTTTACATCGCCCATTGTTACAAGGGTCGAGGAATGGTTGGGATACACATATGTCAGGTTGGTACGCTACTAGCTCCTCGAGTTCGGGAGTCATTGGCACTGTCGCCCTCGCTAGCATTCGCAGGTGAAGCTCTGTTTACAGCACCGCTCTCGCTCGGTATCTCTGGTATCCGACCAGGCCTTCGGTTATGTCTGCCGACCGACAGGCTTACAGCTAACTGCATAGTCATTGTCCACCGCGGTTTGGGATGTACTTATGTCGACCATACCTCCTCTTACAGGGCCTGAGTCTGATCCAATCAATGTTTTCCGTATTTTGCCCCACTAGCGCCTGCAGCGCTAGCTTCTTCGAGTACTGGGATTGCTTAGAGTTGCTGGATGCAAGGCGTGCTTCGTGATCCGTGCGTCGATCCGGTGGGGCAGCTCCAGTGCATTCAAAGACGCGATGGACAATTATTATGCAGTCAGCTATAATGCGACACCAATTTCTTGTATGCTGGATGACGATTGGGTGCTGTTATTCGAAGGAGGTACATTATTCGTTACCTAGCCTCGAGGTGAAGTTTTTCTCCTTGTCGCAAACGTAGAATGTATAGTAACAGGCGCCACGGCCAACTTTGAATACAACGAAGACCGACTTTGAATACAAACCAAGTGAATTTGCCTTTTTAGGGTTGGAGCGTCGGTTCAATTTGGATTTTAGGCAGTGTCGCGTTGACAGCAGACCTGCACGTATATAAGAATGGCGGTTATCTGTCTCCAACCCATTCCTCCCCATCGACACCTCCCACCTCCCTAATAATCTCTCTTCTTCGACCAATCTCTCAATCAACTCTTATAATCATGTCTTCACCCCTCGAACCCTTCCAGCGCGCCCAGCTCACCCGCTCCATACACAAACTGAGCAAGGTCCTCGGCACCACTCCGCAGTTGGTCGACTTCCTCCCTACTGGCCTAGACGCCGACAACCAAAAGCGACCAGCCCCCCTCCTCCTGCGTCACCATTCCACTTCCTCTTGTACACCCAGCTCACCACGGGCAAACACACTGCGCTCTGTGCACAACACCAGAGCCGCACGCCGAAGAACGATCGCCAAACTCTCCCGGACCTTTGGAGAGGCGGTCCCGCTGGAGCTGGTGCGCACCGTCGAGCACAGTTTCGGTGACGACGAGGACTCGGAGGACTGGAACTGCTCGTCGGAGACGCTCAGCCCGTTGCTCGTAACAAGATCGCTCTCGCTCGAAGCGCTATAGGACAAAGAGACACCTTGGAGCTCCGGCCTGGACGCATGGTTCGCTCCAGCAGCAGCAGACTCCACCACTTTGCATGGTCGCTGGGAGACGCCCGTTGCGACACCCGTAACGGCGCCTGTCACTGTCAACCCATTTTACTTCCACCCTGCTTCCACATCTTGCATCATCATCACCCCTTTCTTCTTCCTCTCCATTTGTTTGATCTTCCATCATGGGTAGCATCCATCATTCGTCGATTCCTTCAGCATTCATCTCAAAGCAAACATTTCATTGTATCACTATCAGCTCCAGTCGTAATTCCTTCGTTTATACCCTACACTCTCCTAATACCTCGATATTCCAATCTACCTACTAATATGTAGACAACGGACTTATGCCACATGCCATGCTTTATGCCTATCTGTTTTCAATACATGCACGCAATGCGACCCACTTTAGTGCGAGCTCACATCTACAGTACATATCCTTCGTTGAAAGGTTAACGTCAAACACCAATCTGACGGGCTGCGCACCGCCAGTTCATTCGGAAGACAGTCAAGTGGATATCCACTGAGTACGCATTTCGGGTATCCAAGAACGGTTACATATTCCACAGTCTACAGATATGATATATGCATATGAACGTACGCGCCGTCCTAAGCATTGACTTCAATCCACTTCACATCCTCCGGAGCCTTGATATCCCACATCGCCTCGAGCTCGACCTTCTCTCCCTGCGCCAGCTGCCCAAACCACTCAAACTTACCATCCTTGTCACCACTACCGCCCTCGACCTTCGACCACCTCACCTTGATCCCCGACCCCGTCTCCTCGCCTTTACCCCCTTCAAGCGTGAACACATCAACCGGTGTTCCTTCCGCCAATCCAAGCGGCTTCCGCAGGAGCACCCTCGCTTTCGACCCGCTGCTGCTGCTGCTGGTACTAGTCATCTCGTCCCCAGAGAAAGGGTTCGCGACGTCGACCATGGGCAGCGCTTCACGTATGACGAGATCTTCAAGAGTAAAGGTGTGCTTGTTGGTGACCGAGATCCGAACAGTGTACGTAGTTGTGCGCTTAGCCTCGGAGAAGGCACCTGCTTTGACGTCGGAGTGGGTGGCCTTGCGTGAGTAGGTTATCTTGATTGCTGGGTCAACGCCGAGGGTGCATGTGAATGTATCGCCTGCTGGTACGTCCTGAATACGAGCAAGAGGGCTGAGAATCATCTTCAGTAGTCAAAAGCAGGGACACATACAAGAATAGAGGTCTGTGAAACGAAACTATCGTCCAGGATGACGCCCACAGAGCCAGGGAGGAGCCTGTACTCGCTGGTGTTCTTAACCTCGCACTAACGAAGGGAGCGTCAGGGTCAGTCACATAGCAATGACTACTATGAACATAGTGCCCTACCTGAAGATACACAATCGACTCCACCCTAGGAACGGCGATATGCTTGACGTTGGACTCGAACTCCAATTCCGCAAGGCTAACCATATGCGCAATGCCATCGCTCGGTATCGTCGCCCTTCCTTGCACCGAGTATGAAACAGACAGAGCAGAGTCCTTGACCACCGTCTTTGTCGGTGCGGGTACTTCGTCGTCCATGAAGCAGAAGCCCATGTCTTCATCTTCTTCGTCAGACTCGATGGGGGCCTCATCAGCATTCGTTACCACATGGCGCGAGTGGCTTTGAGGCCCCCCAAAGGACATGGCCATCATTGGCATCGCTCGGGCAGGTGGTGGTGGTGGTGCGGAACGCGTCATGGGCACAGGCATTGGCGGAGGCTTCGGCTTCGGTTTGATCTTGAGAGTTGGAAGCTCGGGGATCGTGGTGTTCATCGAGGTGTTGGAAGTGCTCAGAGTGAGCTGTGCATCCGTCCAATCTTCCCCAGTACTTTGGGTAACGTGTGCTCGGTAGTTGAGCGTGACCGTCGATGAGGGCTTGCCATCTGTAGTCGTTGCATGCAGCTCGTATGTAGGCTGCCAAGACGCATTGGACACGACTGGAGGTCGTTTAATGCCGTCATTACGAGGGGGAAAATTCAGGACTCACTGTATGTCAGCTTCAGATCGATATTAGCTGCAGAGTTCGCCGCAACCACAATTGACACTTCCCCAACAGCCTTCGGACCCTTCCTCAAACTAATCTCATCCAGGGTCGCTCGGATCTTCTTCGACATCTGCTCTATCTTGTCATCCAAATCAGCTACGGCGCCAAGGTTCTGCCTGCTATGCTGGCTGAACGTCTTGATGAAGCTTTCGAGATCGCTAGGACTGACGTGCTCCCCAGTGAGTGTCCGGGAGTAGTCCGTCAAGATCTTCCCCTCGTGGACCAGCGACTCGCGCTCTCTCTGAAGTCTTCCTTGACTTGTGCGCAGTTGCGTGAGGACTTCCGAGCTATCCGTTGGTCCGGGTCGTTTCCTCTCGTTGAGCAAGCAGAGCACATCGTGCAATCGGGCGTCGCCTAGCCCAGACACTCGGATGGACTTCGTGTCGATTGTTGCAGGCAGAGACTTGATTTCGATCTTGTTCAGGCCATCCTATTGTGTTCTCGCGATGAGCATACGCATGTCCTGAACATACAGTCGCGACGTACTTGTAGCTGAATCGGGAACAACCTGACGATCTCGGCCTTGGAGGAGTTATAAACCGTAATAGAGTGAATTGGGTGGTCTGGGGACTCGATCTGGAGGGACATGGTGGGTCTGTCCAGGATGGTTTGTGGGCAACCGCAGCTGCACTCATGACTGGCTGCAAGCACCGCTTCAGGCGGAGGACCGAGGAGACCGGGAATCAATTATATTGATCCCCCCACTTTGAAGTCGTGGACAGGAGGTTGTCAAGGGTCCGGTGGTGGCCATGTATTCCAGTGCGAGTTTTTACAGGGATAGTAGGAAGTGGTTGAGGAAGGGGAAGGGCGGAAGAAGACGAGTGGAAGCTTGAGTTGAGGTGCAAGGGAGTGGAAGCTTGAATGGAGGTGCAAGAGGGTGGAAGCTTGAGTTGAGGCGCAAGAGGGTGGAAGCTTGAGTTGAGGCGCAAGGGGGCGGAAAGCAAGTCGCGGTCACATTTGACTGTCAAGCGCCGTGTCGATTCTGCACGGCCAAACTTCGTTCATGGCGAGCGATCTGCTTTTCGACCCCGAATACATGTCTTTTCGTCTGCTACTTTACAACTTCTACTTTCCCTACCTAAGCCTATCCTCCAGCTTCGGATCCATTGCACTATCCCAGAAATTTCTCTCCAACCACGTACACCGCTCCCACACCTCTCTCCATTCCTTCAGCCTTCCCTCGGAAGGCGGAACCAGCTGCGCCATTTTCTCGATCGTTTCTAGAACACAAATTAATCAGCTCGTATCCATATAAATTGGCCACATCCCGCTCGCGAACCCATACCCAGCTCGCAAACACGAACTGAAAGAAAACCTCAATGTACGCACCCAATCCACTCCTCACCGCCCCCTGATAATGCTCCCCCGAATAATCCTCTATCCACTCCCTATACGGATTGCCCTCCAGATGAACCGGACTGCTCGGGTCCTCAGCTTCTTTCTTCAGGTAGAGCCCAACCTCGCCGTAGCCCAACAGACACGCGAGAAGGGCTATGAGTAGGAGGGACGCGTCGCCTGTAATTCCAGGCTCTACGTCAGCCTCTGTCTCTAACAATTGGCGAGGGAAGGATAAGTACCTCGCATCCCAACATCAACAAGATAACACCCATACGCCAGCGTCGCCGCTGACTCGCTTGACCTCTCCATTTCTTCAGCTGACACGCCGAATTTGGCACAGAGGGATCTGTGCGTGGATATTTCGAGGAGGATGTTGGTGACGGGATTCAGGGCGGATTGGATGGCGGGGAAGGAGTGCGATTTAGCTGCTAGTAGGCTAGTTGTTTGTTGAAGCATCAGTGACAGAAGGGGGAGCTTGAGAGGGGAGACACAGGGAGGGGGGAGTACGTACCTGTAGGCTCGCGCGTAGTACTTGAGGTAGTGATAGTCCGCACTGACGACGCCTACATGAGCGTGTGTACTTTCCAGGCGAGAAGTTATGTACGCACATCATGAACCGCAGAAAGTTTTCCGTGGGGAGTGTGCCTGCCCCTAACATCCGTGTGAATCGGTGCTCGACATACTCGTTCCATAGCTTTGGGTTGCTGTCGATCAGATATTTTGTTGTGGGGTATGGGGAGTGCGTGGTTGGTCTGTCATAGAAGGCAGAAGGTCAGTTTGAGAGCTGGAAGGAAGTTGGAAGGAAAGAAATCAGCGTACCTGGGGGTAGGAAGTCGCGTGAGTAGATGCATATGGTTCAAGGGCCCGTTTCCTTTCCCTACAGGGAACGCAGACGCGATTCCGTGGTGCGTGTACCACGTAGCGCGTTCGACCGCAGATACCACTATCATTCCAAGAATTCTGTGAGCCGAAAACACCACCAAAGAACACCAACGCAACGCACCATCCTCCCCCCTCGCCAAAAAACACGCAATAGCCGCACTCAACGTACATCCCGTCCCATGCGTACTCCTCGACTCAATATACGGCCTCACAAACAGATTCATAAGCCCATTTGCAGGCTGATACAAAACGTCCATCACAATCTGCTTCAACTTCTCCTGGCCGACCTTTAAGATCTCTGTGTTTCGTCCGCGTATTGAGTCGAGATTGTGTTGGGCGTCCGGGTGCTGATGGAGGAGGTCGTCGACGTCGGAGATAGTAGCGGTGATATGCCCCCCTTTGATCAGGACGGCGGCGGCTCCGGGGCTTATCTCTCGGGCGGCTTTGACCATGTCGTGGATAGAGTCTATGTTGTATGGATTGGAAGTTCTTGAGAGGAACTCTTGGGCTTCGGGGATGTTGGGTGTGATGATTGCTGCGAGGGGAAAGAGCTCGGTTGTCATTATGTCGATTGCTGTTGGGTCGAGTAGGGAATGACCGGAGGTCGATACGGAGACTGGGTCGATTACGATACGTGGCATGCTTGACTTTGGGTAGTTCCTCTTCAGAGCTTGCACGGTGGATTTGACGTTCGCAGCGTCGAAGAGCATTCCGGTTTTGATAGCCTTAATTGGGGTGTCGACTACGACGGAGTCTACCTAGCTTGAGTCCTGCTGAGAACGAATGATATAGTGCTGAGGTGCGCTTGCAACGTGCCTGTTTCTCCAAGAATTCAGGCGGTACTCCGTGTACTCCTTGAACTCCCGTGGTATTCTGCGCTGTGAGGGCAGTGATAACGCTGGTGCCATAGCAGCCTAGAGCAGTGAAAGTCTTTAGGTCTGCCTGGAGATCGCGCAGTTGAGGTTGAGTCAAATGAATGAGTGATTACATTAGGATGATACGCACCTGTATGCCAGCCCCACCAGAACAATCACTTCCTGCGATGGTCAATACAGCAGGGAAACTGGAAGGCGCTCGACCATTGGATCTGTCCTCGGAAGACGAGACGTTCTTTACCTGCTCAGACATTTCTCAGGCAAAGTTCTAAGCACAGCGGGTGCTTATAGTGAGATCAGGAGTCTTCGCCAGACGACGGGACAGCGACGGAACGGAGTAAAGTGCAATTTATTTTGGCGAAGACGATGAGAGCAAACTCAGTTGCATCATCCGGCCCGGATGTTCCGGAAACGCGTCTGTGGCAAGTTCAGGTGATCAATCACGCGGTTGAATTGCATTCTGCACGTCGACTTTCACCATCTCGGACGGTTGTTACCGTCGTGCCACATATTGTAACGAGCACACTGGCCGACCAACTCAGTCTCGTTTATCTTCTTAATTCAAACGTGACTGGTTCACTCCTTGTCGATAACCACCACCATCTGGACCCGTTATGAGCCCCCTCGCCATCTGCCCCATTTGCACTTCCGAGGATGTCCCGATCGAGGACTTCCGGTTCTCTGTCTGTGGTGAGTCCCTCTCATGGCTCACAGTCGCGTAGAAATAACGTGAGGCTACAAACAGGACATGGACTGTGTAAACACTGCGCGGAGCGAGTGCGATGGAAACAGTGTTTCTGCTGCCGTGCACCTGTCAACCCCGCACACGGCCTCTTCCCCATCTTCATGCCAACTTTGAATTCAGCCAATACTTCGTTTGAGGCTCGTTCTCAGCAGAGTTTCTCTAGAACCACCGACGAAGAAGACGCGAAGAGCCGAAAGGACCTCGCAGCTCTACAAGCTACTACGCGGACGCAAGAGCGCGAAATAGCCAAGCTGGAGCAGGAGTTGGCGACGATACGATTTACCTCGGAGAGACTGGAGCGCGACAATGCTGGACTGAACAAGGACGTCAGCAAGTACATGGACCGATCCAACACCTATAAGTTGGAAAAACGACGGTTGGATAAAGAGCTGCAATCCCTTAACCAACGCCACACGGCTCTCTTGGCCCATCACGAAGAATTTCTAGCCGACAGTCGAAAGGTTGAAATAAAGGCAGAGGAAGAGATCCAACGGCTGAACGCTAAAGTAAGCAACGAGTGCACGGAGGTTTGTTGTGCTTTACTCATGTCGATTCATGACAGCTGCGCCTCCAGACGAAGAAAGCCAAAGTGCTGGGAATGCAGGCGAAGAAGAGGGACAAGAAGCGACCACGAGATGATGAGTCGAGTGACTCTGAGCTCGTTATCGAGCGTCCACTTCATAGTGCGCGCGCCTGACCAAGTTGTAATATCTTCTCTTTCCCATTCTCTTCAAGTTTCCGGCAATACCCATGCATGGCAGAGGTCTCACGTTTTGATTTCATTCTTGTATTTTACTCATACTTCACGGATATGTTGCGGACCAATGAACATTAGATGTACGATAACCAACATTTACAGTCCAAAGCCTAGTCGTACACATTCTCGACGTTCGTGCATTCTTGACTTCAGGCTAGACGTCTCCACCACACCGAGACCTATCAAACCCCACCTCCCAACCCACCCACCCTCTCCTACCCTCATCCACCTCCCACTCCTCCTGTCTCCCTCCCTCGCCCGGTGCCCTAACCCACATAACCCCAGCAGCCGCCAGCGCCTCCATGATCACACCCACAGCAACAGGTGCCCATTTCCTCGCGACGCACATGTGGCTTCCGTATCCGAACATCAGGAGCGCCTCTTTCTGCTCTTGTGTTACTGATGCTGGGTTTAGACGAAAGGGGTCGAACTGGGCTGCCGTTGGGCCCCAGATGGATGGGGATCGTTGGGCGGTGTAGATATCGGCTTTCTCGATAATCACGTCAGGAGTTGGAGCTGCGATTGCCCGGAGTCGGCGGAAGACGCGTGCGTTAAACATGGAGGGGAGGGATATATATGAGTGAGCGTCTGTCGACGGAGACCGGGGGATTCGAGCACGAGCAATCCTTCGAGAAGGTGGATGTAATCGCATCGTTTCCAGCACTATTGATTCTGGACTTGGGGGGCCCTCTTCTGGTCTTGGTGTGCCGAAGAGCGTCGATGTGTCCCGATGGAGGTCGGCGAACGATGCAAGGAGATTCCGCCCTTCTCGCAGCGTATCTGGATGCAAGCCGTTACCAGCTGGCTTCAAGCCATCAAAAACTGGATGCGTCAAGCTAAGCACCAAAGTATGCGCTACAGTCCTCCACAGCGTCTCCCAGGTCGGTATCACAAAATCCAGCGGATTCGGAAACCTCTCGTCGTCCCGGAACAAAACGATCAGGCGGCGGTTCACGTCCTTCCGCATCTCTTCCGGTACGCCCGCGGGGGTCTTGGACAAGGTCCACATTTCGTTAATGCAGGAGGTGATGTGGTCGATTTCCGCGAAGTCGACTGAGCTGGGGTGGAGCTGGGAGATTTGGAGGAGGCCGAGGAGGATACAGGTGAAGGTGATGCAGCGGATGAAGGGGTCGAATGGGACCGTGACGACCTGGTTCGAGCCGATATCCTTCCTCGGTGAGTGGGCATCGAGATACGCATGCATAATCCGTGTAGTAAGCTGATAAAACGCCTCCCAGCTCTCCCCCGAGCTCGACGACGAAAACGGCTTTATCAAATCCTGCGCCTTGCTACGGAAGGCTGTGTGGACGTCGGTGCTGGGTGAGACGAAGGTGTTGCGTATGCCGAACGCTTGGACGAGGCGTTTATTTGGGTAGGCTCTGGATTGGAGCTTCTCCCCCTCATTGAGGTTCGAGGGTTTGAGGAGTTGGCGGATGGCGTGAGGCGAGGAGAGGATGATTGGCTGTGATGAACGAGCTTTGCGGCGTCGGAAGAGTACCCATGATAGGAGGAGCAGATTGACCAATGCTAGGGCTAGAGGTGGTACAAATAGCATCTGTTGAGTGCGGAGAATAGTGACGTGGAAGAGGCGAAGCGGCCATTGTAGCAGAACCACTTTCAGAGAATATAAGGCTTTGAACACGCGGCTACTTTCCTCCACCAAGGTGATGATCGAGGTAAGGGTGGAGGAGTTGAAGTTCGCCTGGTTGACGCCTGGCACTTATCGATCATAGGTGGAGGAAGATGTGTATTGAGATGGCGTCCTTTGCATGATTGGGGTCATCTCCGACACGACTTGCAATTTGTGAGGTCCGAGAAGCGTCCTGAGGTGCTGTCAAGCGTCCGGTGTCCGGTCGATGCCATTGAAAACCACGGCGATTAGAATCAGGTCGTCATCTTGAGCACGCGTTCGACGCGTCGATTGTTTGTGTGGTACTGTGACGCCTAAGTATGTCAGATAAAGCGATAGTCAGGAAAACGAGTCAGGATGTAGCGCGGAACCGCTGCTAACAGTTCATTTGGTTGGTACCCTAGAAACTACAGTGGTCAGCAGAGGTCCGTGTGTGATATGTCCAAGAGGAAAGGTGTGGCAGAAACCTCGCATGAGCGGTGCGATCAAGGATTTTTGACTAGCAATTGCGGGGCAGCTGTGAGATAACGGCCGATCGTTCTTAGACAGGCTACTGAGTCCACAAGTGAGTCCCACCGGCGTGATTGTAACTCGCCAGCACAGTGATGGGCGGGTCGTGAGTACTAGTGATTCTAACGACTCGAGAGTCGTCGTATATTCTCTTTAGAGAAAGAGAGCCACTGCTTTGAAGAAAACACATTGTCCGACGCCCCAGGTGCTTTCGGCGAGGCCTCTTGAGCTGCCAGTGTCCCATTGACCGACAGTACCGACCCCAGAGGTCATCCGACTCGATTCGCGGATGGATACCCACAGCATAGGGACTTTAAGCTTCCAGCCTGATAGCATCCTTTGCTGAAGATGACGAATGAACATAGAAATCGCCATTAGATTCGCTAGCTTCATCCGAAGATGGTGGTGTAGGTCGAAGAGGCGTCCCAAGATTTCTGACGCCACATTGCGGTTACGGTCACAGCAAAGTCACAAGTTCCAAATCTTGCAGCTTGCCTCTATCCGCCCATGTCATTCTTAGACAAACTGCATTCGGCAGCGCACGCAGCTGTGTTCAAAAATAGTAGCAATATGACACCCTGCAAAATCAAACCTTCTACTGCGCCGAATCTCCCCGTCTTCACCACCACCACCACCACCACCAGACTAATTCTGCTTCATGCCGGGGGCAGGCTCAGAGGGACACGCTTACTTTAGGGCTGATTCCGCCAACTTCTCGTCGTTCGAGGTATGCTCTGGCTTGAAACTTATAGCGCCTGTAGTGAAGGGCTGACCAGCGCTTTGGCTCGTCAGAGTCAATCCCAGTATCACTATGAATCTCTCATAGCCAAGTCGGGCTCGGATAAAGTGAGCAAACTCCTCCACTCGAAGCCCTCGTTAGATTGCCGACCAGAACCTCCAGGAACTGCAGTACTTCTTGCCGCCAGATCCTGCTCAATGGGGATCAGATGTTTCACGAAACTCACGATTCGACGCCGAAGACGCCCTACATGATCCAGATCGCGTCGAGCGTCGACTGTCTGCTCAGCTGTTGTCTGTCAGAGCTTGGACAAACTTGGGATGTCTTCTCCTTGTGATATTTGGGATTCTGGCCTTGTTGTGCGTATCGTTTCGCGCTTAGCTGTCTGAGACGTGCTTAACCGTTCTCTAGCATCGGTTTCCCTGTGATAACATTCTTCATGCGACCCGAAATGTCGAGATTGGGAGGGTTCAATCTGGGAGGTATCAATGCGACTGGGCAGGTGCCAACGATGCCTGGAAACTACGCCCTGATCGACAAAGATACGCCAAAGGATGTATACCAGAAACCGTCTTGGCTCGATCCCAGCGTCGAGATGCAGCTTGTGTTCTCCGATGAGTTCAATACCGAAGGCCGAACGTTCTATCCGGGTACACCATCCACTAGCGTCCATTTTCGCTCTAGAGACTGATGCTTGCTCAGGTGACGACCCGTACTGGGAAGCAGTTGATCTCCACTATTGGGTACTTTCACTCCGATGTCTGTCGTGTATAGGTCAGCCCACTGACTATTCCATTGCAGGGTACGGGGAACTTGGAGTGGTGCGTGATTCGAATGGTCTCATGGTACTCTCATCGTGTGCTCATACCACTGTTCGATTAGGTACGACCCCATCGCGATTACAACCAACGGCGGCGCTTTGCAGATAACTCTGAGTCAAACGCCATCTCATGGTCTCAACTATCAAGGAGGTATGTTTACAATTCGTTATCCCTTTCTGCGTCTTCTAATGATAAACCACCAGGAATGATCGCTTCATGGAACAAGTTCTGTACGTTCTTTACTTTGTGGCATTCGGAGGGAATCCTAATCACACCCCAGGTTTCACCGGCGGCTTGATAGAGGCATCCGTTACCCTTCCAGGCGCAAATAACGTTGCAGGGTTATGGCCAGCCATCTGGACGCTGGGGAATCTAGGGCGCGCCGGCTATGGCGCAACACTTGAGGGTCTTGTGAGCCTTTCCATGACCCCTCTTCATTCCCCATTCATCACTGAGCTACACCATTGTCAGTGGCCATACTCCTATGACACTTGCGACGTGGGCACCCTTCCCAATCAGACGTTGAATGGACTTCCATTAGCCGCTACCAATTCTGGGCCGCAAGGGTCACCATACAATGGAGCCTTGTCTTTCCAAGCTGGCCAGAGACTTTCCAGGTGCACCTGTGCAGGCGAAAGCCACCCTGGTCCTGTTCACAAGGACGGCTCCTTTGTTGGCAGAGCAGCACCAGAAATCGATATATTCGAAGCTCAAGTATGTCCCTTCCCGATTTGGCCTTTTCAGCCTCGGTTCTCATTTCCTTTCCCCTAGATGCACACGGCTCCAGACGGCACATATGGGGGAGCAGTATCACAGTCAGCCCAGTGGGCACCGTTTAACCACGAATTCGTGTGGGATAACTCCTCTGCGAATTTCCAGATCACAGATCCCACTGTATCAGCCCTTAACTCCTACTTGGGCAGTCCACTTCAGCAGGCCTCCAGTGTCGTCTCGACAACGGACCAAGGCTGTTACCAAGACAGTACGGGATGTTTGAGCGTATATGGGTTTGAGTACAAACCTGGTCAGCACGGTGGTCCTGCGCGCTTCCGATCTCGCTGACTGTCGGTTTCATTGCAGGCTTTGACGCCGGGTACATCTCATGGATCAACAACAACCAGCTCGCTTGGACGCTGCGCAGTGCGGGCATGGGACCTGATCCTCTGGTGGAGATCAGCGATCGTCCTATTCCGGAGGAGCCGATGGTACGCACTGACTTGACGCCTACAATTTTAGCATTCGCTCACGAGGATATCATCTTTACAGTACATCATCATGAACCTCGGGATGTCCGAGTCGTTCGGCCACGTTGACCTCGCGAATCTCGTATTCCCTGCGATCATGTCGGTGGACTACGTGAGAGTGTATCAGCCTATGAACGCGGTGAACATTGGATGTGATCCACCGGGTGCGCCGACTGCTGAGTATATCGCGACGTATGTCTTCCCTCGTTGTCTTGTTTGTGGACCTTACTTACTGGTGGGGGTGTAGGTACATGGAAGCGTACACGAATCCGAACTATACCACCTGGGTCGACGACTTTAAGCAACCGATGCCTAAGAACAGGCTTGTGGATACCTGCTGAACGACCTCGACCTGAATTGACTGCTTCGGCTCCGCGCTGCCTCTCTCTCCCTTTTCTCTCGAGCTTCACGAACATTGTACTCTACTCTCAACGACCCTCACGCCATTCCATCTTGTCCTATCCCAGTATCCCAGATCCACACATCCAGGCCGCTTTTTAGGGACTTCCTCCGTCATTGGATTCTTATTCGGATCGATGTCCTTCAGCGAACTCAATTTCTTTGCCTCTTCTTTCTGTCCCTCATTCTTCTCGGATTGATACGTGTTTTGCTGCGTGTCCTTCTCGTACGTACATACATGTAACTTCTTTGACTGCGTGCCTTGCACACTGTTGTAGTTGTAGACGCTATCTTTCAATTGCAACTTCTCTGCGCATTTCTACCCGTTTCATTTGTGCTCTTGCGACTCTTCTTCGTGTCGTGACCTTATCCGAGCCGAGGAGGATAGGTGAGCATATTCCTTCTTGCCAATTGTCGGTGCTTATACAGATCAACGTTAGGAAGCTGCAATTAGCATTGTCATGTCGTACATTGCGTCGATCTTCCACAACTTGAACAAGCTTCATTATAGGCGCTCTGCGTCGGATGTAGTGGTCTCCTCCCCGACTTCATGCCATTGCCCGCCTGGATCGCCATAGATGTGCGCTCTGTCGCCTGCCAGACACCAATCATGCTGCCTCTCCGCGCTCGATTGCAGCCTGTAGAATGATACTCCGAGCTACAGCCCAGTTTTGGTAAGATGCGTTTCCAGGAGTTTTACGGTGTTTAACTCTCCTCCTAAGCTCTTTTTCTAGGCGTGAAATATCAGACCATCTTCGTTATCGCAGCCGACGTCCTTCCCACGTTGTATAGACAGCGAGCAGCCTGCCCACAGGTTAAGCTCGGTTACTCCTTCAGGCAATTCCTGCGATCTCGGTCTGATCGACTGACCGAATGCGCTTCTCTTCGCTCCTCGTGAAGCTTGTTAAGAACGATCCTGCACGGCGTCTTGGGCCTTGCCTGTCTATAAAAGTCGACTGCAGTCACTCAGGCCAACTTGGTTCCGCCCCGCGCCCTTATAAGTGAAAACGGGAACTTGGCGCTTTCTCCAGGCTTCCCGTCCTTCCCCTCGTTTTACCGTTTATCTCTGCCACTGCTTTGCCTGTGATCACACTCGTTCAACTTCTAGATGAATCGGCTTCTTGCAGAGCTTATTGGGAGCATGTGGGAGTGGTTGCTCTACGGTGCGTTCACTACCCATGCATGTATGAGTCGCCAGCGATGCTTACGCGTTTATATCCAGGGATCTTCATAGCAACGTTCCTCACATACGTGGGGCTCGTTGTCGGTGAAGGACGAGGTCGTATCAACCTTCTCATGCTGCTCGCGGCCATCGCCCTCTTTTTGATAATCACTACCGTCAGTATTACCAGGATTATGACAGCTCGTCCTATTCACATGGCTTACCTGTCTGTCTTCTTTTACAGAACCTGATGATGACGTTCGCGCGAGTGATCGTGTGCTTCAAGGGAGAGCTTATCTCTGCCGCCCAGTGCTACGACCACCAGACCACGACGTTCGGGACAGTTACCAACTTTCTTTACCTCGTTGAGGCGGGCATAGGTGACTGCATCATGGTACGCCCGCTCCAACGTCTCCTCGTATCTCTGCTCTTGCTGATTGAAGCACAGATCTACCGTTTGTTCCACGTTTGGGACGGTAATCCTTTGGTGTATGTCGTCCCATGCCTCTCGAGCGTTGCGATGTTCGGTGAGTGGACTCCCACCTTCTGTTCCTCCCCTAGCTGACATATTCCAACTTCAAGCGAGTGGAATAGGTATCATGTACCAGTTTTCGGTTCTGCCGCCTGGTGCCGACATCTTCGATCCTGTCTGCGCCCGTTGGGTTATAACTTTCTTCGTTTCCACAGTCGTGTATGTCGACCAATCTATTTGCTGTTCCCTGTGCGCCCAATTAATTAGTTTATCTCAGTACTAATCTGTACACAACCGGTGAGCACAGTGCAGTCATCGACATAACCCATTCATCCGCTTATTCGAATGGGCAGCGTTGATAACGAACTGCATCTGGTCGAACAACCGCACTCTAAAGAGTTTCCTGAATAGCAAGCTGCGCCTATCAGTGGGTTCCCTCGCTCCTTCCTGGATGAAAGGCATTTCATTAATCTGGGTTTCCGACTAGGTTGTGATAACCGAAGTCATCGTCGAAAGCATAGCTATCTATACGTAAGAAGCTTCGTCGTCCAACCATTCGCTGTAATCTGAAATTCGCCTACTATTCGCCCCAGCTTCACCTCTCTGGCTGTTTTGGTCTTTTACCTGACACGCTCTGCCTGGCTCTACGCCTTTATAAAATGCGTAAGCACCCTCAGCGACACCCCCAATCCGACGCCCGCTGATCCTCCTCCACAGACATGTCCAGTGATCGGCCTGTCATTCTGCATGCTGCTCGTTCGCGTACGATTCCACCAGCTCCTCGCCTCCAAACGCCAGCCCGAGCCCCGCGGTTTCGTAGCTGAGGCGCCCCTAAACTGGCCAATCTCGGCCCAGCTCTCCGAATCCAAAAGCGTTCTCATCGACACGATGCTCTCCGAAGCTATCACCACGACTCAAGAGGAGACTTGTACCACTAAGTTTGGCTGTGATCGCCCGGTTTCGGTTGATTCGTTGGCGAGCAAAGTGTCGGGTACTACCGCGTTGGATGATAGGGATAGCTGTGATCGTGGGAGGTTCTATGCCGAGAGGTTGCCTTGATGTGCATGGTCTTGTTTCTTTGAAAGAGAGTTTTGGTGCTTGACTCGTGGCTTTCGGTTGGGACTTTGACGTGCGGGATGATGCTATTGTCTGTCGAAACTAGAATACTGTACTTCTTGATAATTTTTGGATACTCTCAAAAAAGTTTGTAAGTAGTTGCGTAGAATCGAGCAACGCTGTGTGTCTTGTACATAGTTACAAAATCGACCAAGTACGTCGTCTTCGCGATTGCAGGATCTCGTTCAACTTCGCGGTGCGTCCGATCTTGAGTGCAAATCACCACTCGATGACCTCCGGGAAAAACTTGTCAATCAGCCCTTGATAATACGGCCTCAAGACCTCCGGATCGACAGTCTCCTCGCTCTTCGAATACAAATCGTAAGGATTGAAGCTCTGCACCGCCGCTAGAAGCTTCTCGTCGCCAGCATTGCACAGATGTCCGTAAGCGCCTTCGCGGTGCCAAGGGTAGACTGGGAAAGGTTTGGTTAGCTTCGCATTATCAACCGGATCGTCAAGGCTTGCTTACAGCTATGGTATCGGATCATAGCTAAACCCTCTTCTGGCAGACTGCTTTGGTTCTTCAGAACGTGGTACAGATACTAATTGGATGGGTCCGATGAGCAAGTCAGCCGCCTTAATCACAGAGAACATAGGACAAGAGTCGCACCTCATCATGACCCCACGAGAGCATGACGTTTTCCAGGCCACAATGAGGCTTATAGATGCCGTATTCGCTCGAGTAGATCGGGTCCTGCGAGTCTGGGTTATTGGCGAAGGTGTGTGGGTAGATGCTTTTATCCGAGAATGCGCATCCTACGACGAAAGTGTCCTAAGGGCGAGAGCAAAGTCAGTACAACGAGCCTTAGAAGCTGGTAATGAGGTTGGCTTACACCAACGACATCCCATTGACCTCTATCACAAGGATGAGAATAAGTCGCACGCGTAGCACGGTAGTCAGAAAACCACTCACTCTGACCCAAAGAAATGCAACAACTTCCCGAGATCATGCACCAGCCCAACAACCTGCATCCACTCGGGCTTGCCATCTTTGCGAATGGCTTCAGCGGTCTGAAGCAGGTGTTCAATCTGTGGGAGGTCAATCTAGCCGTGGCCGAGGTCATGAGGACGGTGCTTGTGATTACTGCAGGGAAACCGGTTGCGGCGTAAAGTACGTACATCGGGGTCGGAGTGGTCGATAAGCGTGTTGAGCTTGAGCATGGCGTCCCAGATCCCTGCCCAGCCCCAGGTGTGAACAAGGACACTTGAAAAATACGATGACACGATGAAATCATACCCATCCGCGCTCGGGCGTTCTTCCTGAACTTGACGCGCGCGTTGAGGTTGAACTCCATCGTTTGCTTCTCTGCGAGAACACCCTCATCAGCACCGACGCAAGACCTGAGAGATATTATGCACATACCATGCTGCTCCTTGTAGAAACTCTTCACCCGGTTGCACGCATCTTCATATTGTCTGAACCCAGCCTTATCTGTATCCGCGTCGAATTGGGAGTTTTCTTGCCAGCTTTCATCATCTACAGTTCTCCCTTTGAGCTGGTTCACTGCACGAGTAACGTTAACCTGTGTCGTCAGTAACGCCGTATTGTGGCGAAGGCGACTATGGAGCAAGGTTCACCGAGGTCCACAGCGTCCGAGGTGGCTTCTAGGTTGTGCGCGTCGTAGTCTCTGATAGGGTGCATGCTGAGAGAGGAAGCGCCAGTAGTCGTGGTATGAATCCAAGAGGGTTGAGACGCCCGAGTCTATTCTATAAAAAGGTGGGGCCAGGGGAGCTCATAATCACTGACGTTGTCCGCGGTGAGACCGATGTACATGGGATAGCACGCTGAATAGGACTGGATTGCGGCTATCAGCTGCCGGTGGCATTCGTTTATTTCCTGGACTCCTGGGGTGGTTAGATTGGTTGGTGAACGCTGTGAAGAGTATCGAGACGGACCCACTCATTCAAGTTTGGCTGTTTTCTAAGCTGAGAACGCAGAAACGGGATTCCTGCCTCATATAAGCTGGCGAAATTGTTACCAAAGTTGAAGGATCGACGAGCGATAGCACGAGTCTTGAAGCACATCCGAACGAGCGAAGCGACGTGGAAGCCAACGGATGGCCATGAACATGGTATGGGTAGTCACAGCAGGCCGTGACGGGAGCACGAACAGAGAGGCGCGTCAAAATCACCGCTCGGGAGTCGGCCCAATTTCATTTTCGACATTCGCCTGCTCGCACCTAGGGCTTGCAGATTATCGAGTGAACCAAAGAAACTAGTCCCAGTTTCCTCGCTTCCTAATCGTCATAAAACATCGTACAGTACATTATACTAGGTTACACAGACGCCATAAAGTATCATAAATATCGTGCCTCACCACCTCACTCGCCACACTACACCAACCCCGACACCCAAAATCCCAGATACACCAACCCCACCACCCCCACGCTCGGCGGTGCCCACGACGATCTCGCGCCTGCGTCAATCAGCGGCGCCGCTTCTCCAATCGTATCATTCAAGCACCTAATAAGATCCTGGTCCCTCCAATCCGGCAACGGCGTAGGTGGAGCTTGCTCGTCGTCCCCAAACGCCGCAGTATTATTATACCCCTCCAACAACAGCGCGATACTACTGGCGCGGTAGAACTGGACGGCGGATTCGGGCTTGGTGGCGTTGTTGTTCGTGTCGTAAGATGAGGGGCTGGTAGAGGAGTTTGAGTTGAGGCCGGAACATTTGTTGCGGATGATGGGGATTAGGTCTTTGGTGGTGTCGCGGTCTGCTATGAGATGGAGGGTGGTATTCCCGGATTCGGAGGAGAAGGAGGCGACCATTTGGGGGCCGCCAGGTCGGTCGTCTTTGTTGCCGTACTGAGGAGAGGGAATGAGTTTGTAGCTCGTGGGAAATACGCTGCGAACGGCGGGCATACCTCGTTGTTGTTGTACATGTAGGCGCCCCCTACATATGCACCACCAAAGCCTAGTGGCCAGTAGTAGTATGGGAAGGGCATGCCGGATGTACCACGATAGTGGTTAGACGAAGCAGGGTATCCGCTGCCGTAGTATCTGCGACGTCCATCAGTTCCAAAGCTAGATCGAAGTGAATGAACTACTCACGGAGTACCATACACGTTCGCTCGCGTCCCACCACCCTGCGTGCGCCCCGCGAAGGACGATCCAGCAGGAATGGTAACAATGGGACCTCCCCCATTCCCGTATGTCGTAGACGACCTTGTGGAGCCGCCACTGTTCACTGTTGTGGGACGGGAATTAGGTCTGGGCGGGGATCTCGTTGGCCCAGAAGAAGTGTTGGGCCTGGGACGAGGACTCGAGTTGGATGATCCCCCACCAGACCCAGTGCTTCCGCTGGAACCAGAAGTACTAGTCTTACCAGGACGACCACTACCGCCGCCTCCTCTGTTTCCACCGCCGCTGCTACCTCCACCGCCTCCTCCGCCTCCTCCTCCGCGACCGCCACCACCTCCTCGACCGCCACCTCCTCCGCCCTTCCTTCGCTCTAGCTCGTGCTCATGTTCGCGTGTTGATTCCCTAACTTCGGGAAAGTAGACTTCGAAGTCTATAGGTGCCATGTGTTGAAAATCGCCTGGTAATAGACTTTCAAAATCTGGCGGTGGCATTTTATAAAAGTTTTGAGAGCTGTTAAAACTTAGTAATGTAGCTGTGGGATGGTGGGGAGGACGAGAGCTGTGGGGCTGTTATAAGTACCTAAAATGCAGTCATAAGACCGGGACGTCCTGTCCAGCGCTTAATCAATTAGAATGATGGGAGTAACCAAGCCGGATCAAGATCAGGCACAGCAGTCGGAGACGCCGAGAAAGAATTGGAGTGATCGCGATCGGTTAGCTCATCTTGGCACTTTAAAGTTGCCAACGCCAAGATGTGACTTGGGAGGTGCGGTGAACTAACTGACGACGAGCAGTAAGCACGCTAGCTTCACGAGCTTCGAGAGCTTCAAAAGGTGAATGAGCATGTACCTATCTTTCTACCACAATCCACCTAGTACCGCGTTTAACAGGATAAATTCAGGGAACAGGACACCTTCCTCACAGGCTGTCATGTAACCCTGACCCCTTCAACGCTCAACGTGCGCAAACAACAGCTTTCAAACTCTCAATCGCCAATGGTCTCGATAAGTAAAAGAACGCAGGTTACTATATTGAAATAGCTCCTGTTCAGTGGTATTACAGGTATACATGCGAATGATATGGAACTACGGTGTCGTCTATCGTCCGCGCGCCTCCGCGTAACGGGAGATAGCCAACATGCGGTCGCGGTGATGTCTACAGGCAGCTGCAGGACGTAAAGTCATTTCTGCATAGCGCCTCTGTCTTGTTCCCCTGTTGCTGTTACATGGGATCCTCGTCCCTAACATGCGTTGGTCGCAGATCCATCTTTGCGAGCAACAGCAGCCCTGTATAAGAGCCTCGAGCTCCCTGACGCCCTGGAACCTTGAATGGTCGGTGCTCCTGAGACGCGTCGACCTGTGTAAGGGCGACGACGAAAACGACCTGACCCTCGTGATAGAGCATCTTCACCACCACCGCGACCAGCACGGGACTATAATGAGGACCTCTACAGCTTTCACGAGGATCTCCCGTAGGGCGCCGCATGGTAGATTGCTTGATACAGCAAGAAACCTACTGCTTCGTCGTCAGGTGCTCGTCAACGAGGCTTGTGTAGCTTTGTCTAGCCCGGTATCGCGATGCACAGCCACAGAGGTTCCAGGTTCTGCCGGATCGTTGGTATTTGCATGAAAATCCCGGCTGTCTTCGCTTAAGGTGCTGCTGTTCCCAGGAGGTCGCGCGAAGCTGAATCGGCTGGTCGTGACGATCGTGTTTACGTTGTGACTATCCTGGGGTTGGATTCCTAAGCCAATACGGATGACTAGCGTTGGTGCGATGCCCTGGCCCTAGAAAGCGTGATTCCCGTGTGTGCCGTCGCCAGAAAATGCAGCGCAGAGGCGAGGAAGATCATGGTCATCTTCATCCGCACGCCAGAACGCATGATTTTGAGGCAGAGGAGGATGTACACGCAGGTTAGGTAGAGGATCGTGTATGCGCCTAGTAGTAAGGACATTCATTTTGATTGAGGCAGTAAGTATGCTGGGGAGACTGACCGTAGAGGAGGGCCTGGATCTTGGAGGGAGTGGTTTGCGGGGTAATTCGCGACTAGTATGGGTATATTGAAGACGTACCCAGAGGGATACGAAGGAAGCCTGCGCAAGCTCAATATCAGAAAGAATGCAGATATAACACAGCGAGAGGACAGACACACCTTGGCGATAGAGATGTCCTCGACCATGCCGGCGCCGCAGTGGGGTCGTTTTTAACTTTAAGCACTGCTAAAGTCCAGGTCAGAGGGATTCGTGCATGGGCACAGCAGTCGTCGTGGTTCGTGAAGAAGAGAAGAGTACGCGACACGAAGTGAGCAATGAGCAATGCGTTTAGCTTGCCAGTGTATCTGTCAAACGACCGACAAAGATCGGCAGAGTCTGAGCACGCATGCGTGCGAATATGGCGCCTGATTGTATTCGGAGCTCGAGGCGCAATGTTAAATGGCGGTCTCTCGGCACTCAGTTTCAAAAAAAACATCGGCCGTTCATGTTGTGATTCCCGAGTGAATGAAGAGGAGGGCTGAGCATCGATGTCATCGAGGAAGATGGCCGAGCTAAGAGGAAGAGTGGTTGATCAGGCTGAAGCGCTTAGAATCAGATCAAACGCCGGAGTGGCTCGCAATTTGTGTCGAGGTCAAACGTTTCCTCTATGTCGAGATTGCTCACTCGCAGAGAAAGTGTAGAGATACCGTAGAGGTGTGCATCTACTACAGTACGTACTACATCTAAAGCAGGTCGTAGTCCTATGTTCTGTGTAATCAACGCAGGTATACTCCACATGCTGCGAATACGGGGACGCCAGCAGACCAAGGAAGTGGCTTCAACGGAGCGTCACCACTCCTCCATCTTAATCATATTCTTCCCTTCAAGCTCGACCTTGACCCTCCCCTCCCTCTCCGCAAGCGCAACAACAGGGTCCCATCTCGGCGGAAACGGCTTCCCGACCGCCTCACCCGCCTCCCTCATCACCTCCTCAAACGACACCTCCACCTTCGGGCCCGCGACACGCACCTGTTTCTTCGTATTCTTCTCCTTCTCAGGGACGACACGAGCGCTCGGACATACGTGTGCGACGGGACAGAGATCGCATCGCGGGGATTTAGCGTGGCATACCATCTGCAAGGAGGATTTGGTGTCAGCGAGGACCAGCTGGGAGTGAGGAGGGGGAGATGGGGGAGAAGATGTACTTGTCCATAACCAACAAAGACGGTGTTAATATCTCGGTAGAGCTCCTTGGGGAGCCACGATTGTAGATTCAACCTGGCATCGACGGGTAGGTAAGACTCTATAAATGACACAGAATAGAAGAAACCCAAACCTACCTGGTCTCTTCAGGGTCCTTGGTGGGTGGATCGTGCCACCCTAACCGGTTCGTGATTCGATGGACGTGGACGTCTACACCGATACCAGTGTTTCTGTGAGGGAATACTTATAGTCAGCTCGAGCGCAGACGAAGATGGGTGACATGGCTTACATTCCCCAAGCGACCTGAAGCGTCAAGAATGCGACCTTCTCTCGCACTCCTCGAAGCGTGCAAAGATCTTCCACTGTATTCGGGACGTCGGACTTGAATTTATCTTTCAGGATCTGGGCCGTCTCCTTGATGTACCTTCCACATCCTCGTCAGTCCGGTTAATTCGGTGCAAGGAACTAGATGAGGACTGACGTCGCCTTCTTCCGAAACCCAGCAGGCCTAACAGCCGAGTATATCCGCTCTTCGCTGGCGGCGAGCACGTTCTCGACGGAGACTGTCCCGCCCAGTTCGTGCTGGAGCTGGGAAACGGCCTTGGCGCAGGACTCGTCGGTGGTTTGGGCGGAGAGGATGAGGGAGACGAGCGTGATGAAGCGTTTGTTCTGTCGGTGTTCGCGGTAAGCTTGGGCTTGCACGGGGATCAAGATGGATGTACCTTGGGTGAGGTTTCTTTCCAGTTCCTGCGAGACTCGTCAACGAGGAGGGAATGATATGGTAGGAATACGACGCACGCAGTATGACATCCCATGGTATCAACGGGTACATCCAGAATGCGGAATCGGTGCTCTCGAATTGTCGTGTAGACGTCCTGCCAGCCCTCAGGCGCAGGATGCGGGACGGCTAGAGAATGCTTCACTCCTTTGAGTTTCGCAGGTGCTCTAGTCTTCTTAGGCGACGTTATGACTTGAGTTCGAGTCTTCACGACAGACACTAATGTCTATTCATTTGTCAATGCGACAGGCGTGAAAGATATGAGTAGACGAACCTCTTCGGTCTTCACCTCCACTTTGGTGCGCTTACGCTGCACGACTACTTTTGCTTGCGAACCATCCGAGGAACCGTTAGAGGACACGGAAGACACAGATGAGGCTCGAGGTCGTTTTCGAGCTTTGAGAGGGGACTCCAGCAGTCCAGCAGCAGTGGGTTTCTTAAGACGCGATG
Organism: Pterulicium gracile; assembly: GCA_004369125.1. Classification (NCBI taxonomy): domain Eukaryota; kingdom Fungi; phylum Basidiomycota; class Agaricomycetes; order Agaricales; family Pterulaceae; genus Pterulicium; species Pterulicium gracile. The sequence goes on along the minus strand of ML178814.1, from coordinate 2,433,025 downwards.
ATCGTCGAGGTGAGGAAAGTAGCTGAGGCTTGACTTCTTCCTCTTGCTCCTTGACAACAGGCGCCCTCGGGAGTTCAAAGAGTTGGACTGAAGGGTTGCTCCCGCTATAGCCTTTGGAGACAAGCTTGGGAGTCTGCTCTACTGGCAACTTTGAGTTCATGGATAGTGCTTTGGCGTACGTGGACAGAACCGTAATGGTGGAAGGACGAAAGGGGAATAGTTGGAGAGTTCAATGGAATGAGTGAGTGCAAATGAGTGCAGGAAACAAGTTGAACATCCCTGACCCCCTGACCCCCCTGCACTCATTTGCACTCACTCATTCCATTGAAGGGCACGGAACCACAACTAATGCGATTCTTAAAATGTCCTCAGTACTCGCTAAGCAGCTCGAAGTCCTGAATAATCTGAGAACGTGCGAGGACTTGGACGAAAACTCTTAGTCCAAGCACTCCAGGGATACGTTCACGTTGCCGCGTCGCCATTTCTCTCCTTTCCCCCTCCTACTTCGCGCATTCTCCTACAAAGATCTAGACCCACTCCATGAAACCCCGCGTCAAATGTAGAACGTTCCGAATTATGAGTACAAAAAGGACTCTGGGAGAGGTCTGTGTGCGCCGTGTGCGGATAAGGCGGATTTGAGGCTGAGGGCGGCATGGAAGGCGGCGTGGAATCGTTGCCGGCGTACATGGGGCTGGAGAGTTGGGGGAAGCTGATGGCGAGGTCGAGAGTTGGGATGGGGGAGGAGAGTCTGATGGTGGTGCGTTGATTTCTCTTCGTCACTGAGATGGACGCGTATGTCTGACTCACGGGTTTTCAGTCGTAGCACTGGTGCTGTGGGCTGCTCTATCCACCATACAATCTGTGGAACGTCTCCTCGACGCTTTGACTCAGCCGCAGCAACATCGCTAGATACTCCCACTCTTTGCAATTGACTGGGCTACTCTACCCTACATACCCCTTATCGATCCGCTGCGCAAAGTCCCGAGCGACTCAGCAACTAACGATCTCTTCCTGCACCAACGAACCCAACAGGGAAGAAACATGTATCAAACCGGTGGGTTTTCTCTATGCCATGTTTCGCCTCTGTGTTCTTACTTCTTGCGCTGCAGTTTGAATGCTAATATACTAATAGACTGTACCGATCAAGTTCACGGTAAAGCATGGCATGTGTTCTCATAGTGTCTTTAATTTTATGTGTTTTACGTGGAAGCTACGTACGTACGATCATGTGTGTGTATACTGTATAATGTACGTGGTGGAGGGTGATAATGCTACAGCGATGTCAGAGGGAGATCGAGATCATGGGTAGAGAGAGAGAAACGCGGTTGCTAGTGCTACAAGTTGCGGTAGGAAAGTGTGCGTGGAGCATGAACGAAGCGAGGAGAGGAAGAGAAAACCAAGAGTGGAAAGGACCAATAAAAAGTGGATTGGAGAAGGCGAATATGAATATGAGCGTGAGATGGAAGATAATGTCGATGCCAAAAGAAACGAAATGGGAGAAAGCGAATATGAGTGTGAAAATCGAAGGGCGAAAGACAATTGCGAAACGGTGCGAGTTGAGAATGAGGAGAGGAAAGGAACGCTTCGCTTGCGAATGCTCGTCTAGGCGATATCGGGTGGTTGTACAGCAGGTCGGAGGAGCAGGTCAAAGGAAGGAAGGAAAGAAGGTTCCAGGAAGCAGCGCGCAGGTCGGGCCTCTAATCGTCCAGAAGACAATCCCAATCGATCGTCGTCTCCGGCGCCCTCATCCCACACCCAAACATCCTTCTCACCATCTCCTTCCCCTCCCTCTCCACTGCCCCCTTCCCCACATCCCACATCCTCAACGTGATCTTCCCCCCGGTGCACACCACCAACTCGTCCTCGTTCATGCTCGACTCGTCCGTGGGGATGCCTAGACAGAGCCGGGTGTTCTGCATGACGCGGTTGACGAAGCCGGCGGAGAAGGCGGGCCTGGTTGTGCAGGAGACGCGGCCATTGAAATCGGATGGTAACCAGACGGTCACGTCGGAGGAGTGCGCTTGGACGTGGAGGTAGAAGTGTGAGCGTTGGGAGGGTTGGCGACACTGTGGGTTCTTGGTTAGCTCAAGTAGACCTCTCCAGGTGAAAGTGACTGAACTCACGACTTTGGCTTTTACCGGCTTAGAGTGTGCGGCAACGAGCATGCCCATGCGATACGCGGTAGGCTGGTTGTGCGCACGGTAGTGGGGCAGTGAGAGGGAGACGTCGATGGGATCGTAGGGGTTCTCGAGGACGTAGTCCCACTCCTGGTCTGGTGTGTATTTGACCTTTTGTGCCCCAGATACACTTGCATGAGCCTGTGTCGTGGAGAATGGGATGAGCAAGCGGCACACACGACCAACACACATAATCCAAACAGTAAGTACTCACGAGAATAGACAACTTCTCCGTCGATGAAGAAGAGGACGACAAGGATGTGTAAGAATGGAGAGACTCGCTGGATATCATGGTGGGTCGGACAAAGAGGACAAAAGGGAACGGCGGGCGGAAATGATAGAGACGCGAAAGGTTTGATTATATATATGATTGTGTTGCTGCAGAAACCCGAGAAGTGCAACGGGTGTGATGCCCAAATGCGGAACAAGGGCCAAGTCTTATTGTTCCTAGGAATGCACCCAGAACAAGGCAGCTTCCTATAGCGATTGCCTCGTGCTCTGTACCCCGGTACTGTGATCGGATCCCTACGAAATGGACATGGACGACTGGAGATAGGTTTGGTTGCTGATGAGGGAGAATGGAGAGGGTCGCCACAGCAAAGTTGACCCGGGTTGGGAGCAGAAAACAGGTACAGCGATATTCCTGCGGCGGTGCCTATTCCAGGAGTGAAGCGGAAGTTTTTGCACAGCTTGCTACGCACAGGTACGAGAATCCTATGGGAACTGCGCCTACCCGCATGAAATGAACCGCCGTTACGTCGAGGATGCAGCATGCCGACCACGTTGCAAATGTCCAGTACCCTCTTATTTGTGCAGATGGACTCGAGACCGACATTCCTTGTACTAGTCTGTGAGAATTTTCTTCATCCAGTCAACCGTTTGTTGTTCTTTCGGGTCGGGAGGAGGCGTGCTTATCAGTGACAGGTTAGATGGATAGATTTCAACGCCGATGCGCAAGTCATGGGAGAGGGGCGATGGACGAGCGTTTACATCAGCTGTCGCTGGTTGCTTGCAGCCACCACCACCTGAATGCACCTTGTTCTCTACTTGACCTTCGTTTGACCCTTGTACTCTGTCGGACCAGTCACCTAAAATCGGCGTACAAGCCCGCTCAAGCGCCTCGCCGAAAATAGTTCTATGACCAGCTGCGTGCCGCCTCCACAAGCAAACCACGTACTCGAGGTGGATGCATCTAAGCGCCCTTCAGCTCGCGAAGGATCCTTGCTAGTCGCAAGATTCTCTGCCTGAACACGATCCCGGAGCTCTTTGATTTGATTTCTGGTGGATGTTGAAACATTCAGCACGTTTACTAGCCCCTCTCGTTGTGGGTCGGGTCTACTGGGACTCGTGCGATCTAGCACCTCGTTGCTTCTCTTCCACTTCTAGTCGGTTTACTCCCGACGCCAACACATCTTCTCAAGGTACGGGTTTCAAGGCTCAGAAACACAGCACCGTTTCAACACGGTTGATTTCAGCATCTCTGCGTCCTTCTGCTTCTAGATGACGGGTGTAACATGCTCTTGGGAAGGACGAAGTATCACTTACATACGCGTGAGTGGTCCAAATGCCCTTGCTCTGTTCTTCTGGTTCTTTGATTTGAGAGCGGGAACATCAAGCTCTCCAGAAAGTCCCGCGCAGCCGCGCTACTGCATCGAGCGATGACCTGTGCTTCTCTGATCCTAGGCCTTGAAACTGCCGTAGTTCGTAGGCCATGTTGGGATTCTTCTGCCTTTAACCATTCTCGCTATGACGGCGTACCCTACGACCCTTCAAAGTACACGTTCCCTTAGCTTCACACTTTCACTTTAGTGCTCAGCGCTCAGTCCCCGACATCACTCGAGCGAGACCACAGCTAAAATCATCCGAAGCGGCTTCTTGTCTTCAGTTTGCTCCGGGTCCCCGACAGAACAAGCTCGGTCGAGACGCGAAACGTTTCGCGTTCATGATCAACTGTTTCTCCGGCTGTCAGCCGAAAGGTGTACCATCAGATTCGAAGGAGAACTCCCGTTGTTTCTTGTGTTCTTGGAGAGGAATACAAGGCTTACTACATCCTGCTGCAGCATGAATGATGATTCGTCACGAAGTTGTGTGGAGCAGATGTAACTCAGAGCTCAGCGAACGTAGAGCTCTGCATGTAATTGTACTGTACTCGAGTACGGAGGGTCGCGTCCTCTATTTAAACCGACTACATCCACCAAGGAGGCCAGCCGGGGGAGCGTGGGTCAACAACAAATTGAAAAATTTCGGAACTTCCATTCATCTATTTCCTGAACTTTCCACTGGACTCCAAACGGAGCAGCGGAAATACACAAAAAAGAGGATGATGGAGGGACGGAGAAAATAAGAGGATCCCCGCACGACACAAGCCGAAGGTGCAATAGCAAGGTCATGCCGTCGCCTCGAGTTGCAAGCAGAGCTCGAGAGACAAGGGCGGCAAAAATAAGATAACCAAAGAATGGAGGCGGTGCCTCCATAATAGTGGTTAAACTATTAAGAACAGATACTACACTTGATCTAAGCCAAAAGGCCAGAGTGGTAAAGATTTCAGCTTGCGGAGGGGGAGGTTTATGTACGGTCGCACATTGCGCACGGACCAGGTGGTGGTTTGGGCGGTGGCGCGGGTGGTTGGAGCCTCAGGTGGGCTTGTCGTTGGGCGTGTCGATGCTCAACAAATCTGCTTCATGCCCTGATATTTCTGGTCAAAATATTCTCATATCCAGATAGCTGAACCTAGCAGAATTCAGCTCCAAATCGTTTACACTGTCGAAGCTCCCTGCGTACCACCAGCTACGAATCTCACCGGACCACTCGGGACGGACCTGGAACGGACCTTCGCTCATGATCAAGTCCATGATGCAACTCTTCGTAGATCCTCCAGAGAGGAGCACACAACAATCTCCTAGATAGCCATGACCTCCAGTCGAATCCCAGGCCGTTTTCCACCCGCAGGTTCTTCGCGCATAGCCGATCTCATCCGCCAGAGACGAGGCGCGCGAGGCCTCACCCCGCTCGATGGGGCACTGTTACATGTACCTCCAGTTGCAGAGGGCTGGAACTTGCTCTTGGGTGCTGTGAGGAGTAAAGGGAAGTTACCGGGTGATGTTCGCGAGGCGATGGTGAGCAGCACAATCCTGTCGCTCAACTCATTACTGAACTTCGTTGATCAGATTCTACGCGTCGCGGCCCTGAACGATGCAGCTTTCGAGTGGATCCAGCACGAGCCTGTGGGGAGGGACGGAGGGCTTACCACTGGCCAGCTCAGACTCATCCGCGACACGACCATCCGCTTTTCAGGCTTGACGGCTGATCAGCCTCCTCTTACTCCGCTGCATAGCGCGGCGTTGGCGTTCACGGATGCGTCGACTAAGGAGATCAAGATTCCTGAAGATGTGTTTAAGCAGTTGAAAGTCTCGCTTAGCGATCTCACTGTGGATGACGCGGATGAGTCGAAGGAGTATCAGACGGAGGATTTGCTCGCTGAGGCTGCAGCTGTTGTGGCGACGTATAATATGGTGTCGAGGTTCCTCGTCTCGCTCGACGTAGCTGGCAAGTCGGATGAGGCGGTTCCGTGGCCTGTAGATCGCCGAGAAGTACGTCTGTCTACCTCACACCTCACAATTGTGTTGTATCTGACTGTTCTCCCAGCACACCGTCCCCTTACCCGAGTCCACAGACTCGTCCCCCCAATCCCTCCACGTCCTCACCCTGACTGCATCCCCTCACCTCCCCTGGCTCGTACTCGTCAACTCCCTCCTCACCAACCACACCTCCTGGACCCTTATCCTCCCCCACCTCTCCAAATCATACAACGTCCTCCTCTACGACCAACGCGGCCACGGCAAATCCACTGTTCCCTCTCCGCCCACCACCACCTTCGGGATCCTCGCAGACGATATCAAGCTCGTCCTCAAGACGCTGGAGATCCCGATGCCGGTGCATAGTGTGCTTGGCGTGTCGCAGGGAGGCGCGACGGCGTTGAACTTTGGGAGGTTGTATAGCCCTGAGCTGGCTAAGAGTATCGTTGCGTGCGATACGCAGGCTGTGGGGCCGCAGGCGAATATCAAGGCGTGGGATGAGAGGATCGAGCTTGCGAATGAGGAGGACGGGATGAAGAAGTTGGCGGAAGCGACGGTGGAGAGGTGGTTCCCTTCCCCACTGCACCCCAATACGCGCAAAGATATCGTGGAGATGATCGCTTCCGCAGACGTCCTAGGCTTCGAAGCTGGTGCTCGATCTCTCCAGGGATATGACCTGATTAACCCCGGTGAGAAAGAGGGCGGTGGCCCGGGGTTGATGGACCTGGAGGGGGTTCCGGTGCTTCTTGTTGCGGGGGAGGACGATGCTGGAGGGAAGCTGGCTGAGGGGTTGAGGAAGCTGAAGGGAGAGTGGACGAAGGGGAATGTTCAGTTTTTGGGGGTGGAGGGGGCGGGACATTTGCCGATGGTGGACAGGACGAGGGCGTTTGCGGAGGGAGTGATTAAGTTTCTTGAGGGGGTGTAGCTGTTACTAGAGAAATTGTAATGAATGAGATTGTAATACCGTTTACTCCTAGCTCTTCTTTCCCAACCTTGTTGCCCAAAGGAAAGTGGGCAGGTTGTGGGCAGGCGGGACTTTGAGGTGTATCACCTGACCGCGACACCTCGTTTGATGAACCCCCACGGCGCGCTCGACGTTCCCGACCCATACGACTTCCCAACCGACCCCGATGGCCTGCGCCAACTAGACAGCGCGCTGCGCTGTAATATCTGTAGCGAACTGTACGATGGACCCGTCTCTCTACCATGTGGCCATAGCTTTTGTTCCTTGGTGAGTCAGTCGCGTCAAATCCACCACCCGCGACGCGCCATGTATTTTGCCCAATCCCGTACAATAAGCTGACTTGGACCGCTAGTGCATTCGCAACTCGATTGAGACGTCTGAAAAATCGGTTTGCGCCCAGTGTAGGAAGGACGTGGCTCTGTCCCAGCTGAGGCCGGTGCAGGTGATAGAGGAGGTGGTGGCGGCGTGGAAGCTTGCCCGGTGTGTATTATCCTCCATCCCAAACTTCGAACTATCAGAACTGACCGGGGACCTCTAAATTTATAGTGCCCCACTGCTAGAGCTGATTCAGGATCATCAGCGTGGTCGACATCGGGGCGATACCGTACCCCCTTCACCTTGGAAGAAACGGCGGTTGAACTTGCCTGAGAAGGACAGCGATGAAACTATTCCAGGCCCTTCGAAAGTAAGCCGGTCTGGAAGCTCATCGTCAGCTTGTACGTCCCGCACCCGCTTCCTGCTCTTATTTCTCTCTCTAAACACGAATGATTGTGTTCAGCCGCCACACCAGACTTCGTCGACTGCCCCGTATGCAGCGACCTCGTCCCAATGGACATCATCAACCAACATCTCGACAGTAACTGCAAGATCAAATCCTCCGGCTCGAGCTCGAAACCGTCCAAGCTGAAACCGAAGTCACGGACGGAGAGTAAAGATACGAAGAAGGAGCAGTGGAGTAAGCTCTTTGAAGGGGGCGGTGGGGGTGGGGTGAAGGGGAAACAAAGGTAAGTAGGTCGTATCTCATTTTTACACTCTGGTTGAGGATGTAACTGACACGCGGTGGTAGGATGCAACTAGACGAAGATACGGATCCGCTACCGAAGCCGACGTACCATACGATGAAGGATAAACAGCTGAAGGATCTTCTGGTGAAGTATGGCTTGCCAGTGACGGGTGCGCGGGACGTCTGGACGGCTAGGCATAAACAGTGCGTCGTCTTCTCCCTATAATCCATAGAAGCCACATCTCTCCCGCTGACTAGGATATCATCTATTAGATGGGTCCTGCTGTTCAACTCAAACCTCGACCGTTCGCCGTCGCGACGGATGACCTATGAACAGCTACACGCGGAGTTGTCGAAGTGGGAGCGTCAGACGTCGTTATTGGACCCGAGCAAACGCGCTGCGAAGTTGAAGTTCGATGTGGAGGATAGTGCGGCGTATGCTGTCAGTAACATTCTCTCTCCGTGCTTGTCTCTTCTCATGGTGCGATCTTCCCCGTTTCTCACAGAAAGCGCACAAAGACCAATTCGACGCTCTTGTGGCCGCAGCACGGTCGTCCGCAAAACCGAAACAGCAGTCGAAAAGTCCACCGAGGAGCTCGAGTCCTGAGGATGTGGATCTGGCGAGGAGTTCGCCGCCCATTTTGTCGTGATACCTCGTCAGCACGCTGTCTCTGCTCTATCTATCGACGCCATTTTCCACACATACGTATATCTGAATCACCATGTCCATTCCCCACGAGTTTCCAGACTGCAGCCACACCGAGCAAGGACAGCAAAAGTGACTGTGCCTGACTTGACCATAGAGGATTTCGATGATAAAGTACCGGCAGTGAACTCGGCGAAGTGGATAAAGATTGATTGTGAACGGTAAAAAGACTAACTAAGCATATTGAGGAGCAGGGAGGGGTACTCTGACATTCCTTCTTCCCTGGTTCATGCGGGTGACATGCGGGGGGGTTGTATTCGCTCATCTGAGAAAGATCGGCGGTACGTGGAGTCTTGGGTTGGACGACGTGATACTGGAGTATTGCAAGGTGTAGATGGGCGATACGGAGGTCTTTGCGAACACCGCGTCGGGAGTAAGAGAGATGATGGGAGAGAAACAAATAGTCTCCATCCAGCCAGCTCGATAGACGTTGTCGTACCTCACCCGTTCATCCATCGACTTTCTCTGCACATTGACAATTGAACTCTGGAAAAACGGTCGCGCGAGTTCGCGCTGGCACTTGTTCGATGGCTGAACCAATGATGATTCACCAAGTATGTACGTCTCTACGTCTCTACGCCGAGTTATCCGGCCACATACTCTACTCTCAACCACCACTTCCTGACCCCCGAGCTCCGACGACGAACTAAGGGCATATTGAGGGCGACGGAGCACCATCCGCTTGTTGACCCCAGCCCCAGCCTACGTTGTAAGCCGCTTGTAGTACCATCCCTATGCCTAGTACCGACGCTTGCCTGCGCCATATTTAACCGTTCGTTGGTTATTTGACAGTGGCATGATGCTGGTGTCCCGAGCGCAACGCTTACTTAAGTGTGCCTGCGGAGAGCTTGTAGACGCCTCCGAGTCTGTTTGCATTCCTGGCCCTGGGTACACGCCTCCCCGCGAGGCGATTCCTGCTCTGGCGATGTCGTCGCTCTGCAGAATCTGCGCGGGGTGATACCCCTGGGAGCCCGAGTCTACACTTCCTAGGTATCTCACGAGCACCCGCTCCTCTTGCGATCGACACGTCCTCGTTGCCCTCTCCTCGCATACGTAACAACATCATTTTCGCTCTGCTCCGGCTGAGACGCAAGAACGACTCCTTATACCTCGAAGTCGTACAGTTCTTGCGTGACAGGTAGCCCAGAGCCCGTGTTCCTCAGCATAGGATCGAGCGACGCGAGCTCGTCCTTGATCGAGTTCCGTGCGAAGGCGTCGAGTTCTTTGAGTAGCATCGCTGTGATTTTCTGAAGGACAGCAAAATCAGCACAAACCAACACATTGGAGGAAGTAGATAGAATTTACCTTCATCTTCCCATCGACCTTCATCACCATCTCCCCCATCGCCGCCGTCCACTGCACCGCCGGCGGACTCACCGCTCCCCCACCCATCCCAAACTGATGCGGCCTCGCTCCTCCCCCACCCCCCGCATTCGCAATACTCCACAACGACGCCGGATCCGCCCTCTCCGCGCGCATCTCGTCCGTCATATACGGCGTATTCGGCGCACCCATCTTGCTCTTCCCATGCAGCCCGTAGTTTGAAATTTGAGGCTGAGTGGGATGGGACTGGGTGGATGGGTGGGCGAAGAGGTAGGAGACGCCTGGGTGGGGGGTTAGGATGCCGAGGGCGCCGAGCATGTATTGTTGGGCGTGGTCGCGGGGAAACATGGAGGGGCCGAGAAATTTGGAAAGACGGGAGTAGGTCTCGGAGAGGACGTCGAGGAGGGTGAGGAGGACTCCGTGGTAGTCCAGTTGGAAGGGCTAGAATTGGGGGTGAGATAAGTAAGGGATGATTAGACGGGGAAGAAGACGTACGAAGTGGGGGCAGGTAAGGTAAGAGGTGTCGTTGGCATCGATGTACGATGCGGTCGTGTACTCGGCGAAGCCGCCAGTTTGGCGCTTGTTTCTGTTGCCTTTGAATAACGTCCGCTGAGGGAAAAAAAGTATTCAATGCGAGGAAGCGAACAGGAGCTTGAATGCAAACTGACCATCTTGGGTTTATCCGTGTCTTCCTTCGTTTGGTCGTACTCTGCTAGTGTGCCCACAAGGGCGCGAAGGAGGTCGGTGGGATTCTGGATATCCAGGAGATTGGATAGAGACATTCCGAGGGCAGCAAATCGATTTGTTCTGGAACAAGATGTATGGATGAGCTTCTGCCGGAAGGGAGACGTAGCGGAACGGCTGCCGTACCGTTTCCTCATTTCAGTATTGTTGAATACGCGATCCAAGTCTTGCCTCGAAACCAGAACGGTGTGGAACCAATGACTTTGCCTGCACTAGGCTTCAGTCGAAGCCCAACCAAGATATCAAACGCACGCACCCTTGGTGAATATTCCGAATATACGTCAACGTGATGATGCGCTTCTGAAGCATGTCGCGAATACTGTCCACCGACGCGCCAGGGCCCTGATTGAGTAGAGGGCTCTGCACTCCTGCTGGCCCCGCACCAGCGCTGCCTGCGAGACTCCCTGACCCCGAGGCGTTCTGAGGTGGGATGATATGGCTCTGCGAGTGATGCTCGACGCTCGAGTGGACAGACTGCGCGTCCCACTCGCGTGCGGTCGAATTCCCTCCCTGTACGAGAACCGGGTTGCTTCCTGAGGGTGTCCCTACTGCGCTGGCGCTGGCATTGCTATACGCGTGTGCATGGTGTACATGTGGATGGGGATGCGTGTGGTGTTGCTGCTGAAAGAAGGTGGACGTTGAGGGTGTCGAGGTTGGTAAAGGGGGCGATTTAAAGGAGGAAAGAAGGTTCTGAGCAGAGGATTTGCGGCGCATGGATGGGCGGGAGGGTGGGGGGTCCGAGGGGGTTGCAGACATGGCTGAGCTTTATTTAGTGAAGACTGTATTGAAAGGGTGTTGGAGTTGATGGAATTTGAGATTAGCAAGTCGGGCGATGAGATCGTTGGGCTGCTGTGTGGTCTTCGTCGTCAGGTTTACGCTGCTGATCCCGTTTCGTCCAAGTGTTTCGTCGTCGAGTTCTTGGTTCGTGTATAGTTCCTCCTCGTCGACGATGATGATAAAGCAGATAGCGCAGAAGAATTAAAAAGAAAGAACAATAATGAGAACTTCGCCGTCGTCGTCGGCCACAATGATGCCAATGGCTGCTATAACACAACTCCAATCAAAATCACGAGATACAACTCCCCCTCTGCCACAACTTTTCTTCAGACTCAGACCTCTTCTTTCTCAATCTTCTCGAATCACCATGGCGTCCATAAACGAAGTCGCAAAGCAGTTCACCGATTACTACTACAACACTTTCGACACCAACAGAAAAGGCCTCCAGCCCGTCTACGTCAGTTCTCGTCATGATCTCCAGGTGCTTGAACTCGAGTTGGACTGATGATTCTTTGCTAGCGTGAACACTCGATCTTGACTTGGGAGGGCCAGGAGTTCCGTGGAGCTGAGAACATCTTCGAGAAGCTCGAGGTATGCTGCGATCTTACGCGCGCAACGCGATCTGGCACTGATAACTGCCTCTCTCTCGGAATTAGTCTCTGCCGTTCCAGAGGGTGCAGCACAAAGTGACCACCCTCGACGCACAGCCCTCGAACCCCAGCATTAACTCTCTACTCGTTCTTGTTACTGGTCTCCTCTTGGTGCGTGTCTTTCTTGATTGCGGAAGATTCGGGTCTGATTGGTGGCGCTTTGTGCAGGTCGACGACGAGTCGAATCCCATGCAGTTCACGCAGTCATTCCAGCTGATTCCTGACGGAGAGAGCTACTGGGTGTGCGTTCTGCCTTATTTTATCTCCTTTACCACCGCATTTTGATTGACGAATATACTTTCACGCACAGGTACAACGACGTCTTCAGACTCAACTACGGCTGATCCCATCTACGATAATCCTGTACCGAGCTTACCATCTTTTTGACTCTTTGAACGTTTGAACTGTGCCTTTCAGCCTGTTTGACTATTCTCCAGTACAATCTCCTCGTTTTATTTCTCGTGCAGTGTTGCAGACGATGTATGTAGAAGCCCGTTTACCCTTCTTTGACCCGTTGTAGGCAGTGTGTATTGAATTGAGCCCCCTTCCAACGCGATCTCCCTTCCCTGAGTGCGATCTGAGTGTTACGTTGAGATAATCGAGCTCAACGCGCAGCAAGCTCTCCTTCAGCCACTGAATGCTTCGGAGAGGCTACCTGCACCGCCACACACCCTGATACGCGTTCAGTGGAAGGAGCAAGCAAAGGCAACTTGACTGCAAAGGTCATCACCATCGAACGCAACTGCGCTGCGTTCAATTCACACCTTGCTTCTCTCCATAATCATCTACCTTTCACCGCCAGCTCTCCTATATCCCAGATACATAGACGATGGCTACCGGACCCTCAGGATTGGGCAATGAGGTCGTTGCCGTCATCAACAAGCTTCAGGACGTATTCACGGCGGTCGGCTCCTCCACCGCCCAGATAGACTTGCCCCAGATATGTGTGCTAGGCAGTCAGAGTAGTGGAAAGAGTAGTGTCCTCGAGGTGAGTCTTTCCCATCTCTGCTGCAGTCGCTTATTCGGGATGCTCACACTGTTTATGCTGCAGAATATCGTAGGGCGGGATTTCTTGCCTCGTGGAACGGGCATCGTCACTCGTCGGCCTCTTGTGAGTTCTTTCCTTGTTGCGCAGCACTCATAGTCACCTATCTCCTTCCACACCAGGTTCTCCAACTCATCAATAGACCCGCATCTAACCCATCCTGTACGTTCTCCCCCCTTTCACCTGTTACATCCACTCATCCGCCCTGAAGCCGCACAAACGAATGGCAAACCCACCACCGGCGACAAGATGGCCAACCCTGACGAATGGGGCGAGTTCCTGCACCTTCCCGGCGAGAAGTTTCACGACTTCCACAAAATCCGGGACGAGATCGTGCGTGACACCGAGGCGAAGACAGGGCGCAATGCAGGCATCTCACCCGTCCCTATCAACCTGCGCATCTACTCCCCCAACGTTCTCACTCTCACCCTCGTCGATCTTCCCGGTCTCACCAAAGTGCCTGTGGGTGACCAGCCAAAGGACATTGAGAAGCAGATCAGGGAGATGTTGATGAAGTATATCAGCAAGCCGGCGTGTATCATCCTGGCGGTGACGGCGGCGAACACGGATCTGGCGAACTCAGATGGGCTGAAGTTGGCGAGGGATGTGGATCCGGAGGGTGCGAGGACGATTGGTGTGTTGACCAAGGTTGATCTCATGTGTGTCTTCTTTCTCCACACGTCATCGAGAGCATGAGCTTACTGTGATGCTGGCGATAGGGACAAAGGCACGGATGTCGTAGATATTCTCGCTGGACGTATCATTCCGCTGCGCCTTGGCTACGTTCCCGTCGTCAATCGTGGCCAGCGTGATATCGAGGCCAACAAGGCTATCAGCGCCGCCCTCGACCACGAACGCGACTATTTCGAGAACCATGCTTCGTACAAGGGGAAGGCCCAATACTGCGGTACCCCATTCCTTGCCAGGAAGCTGAACATGGTGAGCCCTGTTTCTCCATCACTACTAAGTTGTTCCTTAACGTCTCCTTAGATCCTCCTGCACCATATTCGCGCCACTCTCCCCGACATTAAAGCCCGTATCTCCTCGCAGCTTCAGAAGTACCAGGCTGAGCTGCTTACGCTCGGCGGGGGGCCTGGCGAAGAAAACGCGTCCAATGTCGTTCTGTCTGTCATCTCCGAATTCACGCGCGAGTTCGACACGACAATCGAGGGAAACACATCCGACTTGAACCTGAACGAGCTGAGCGGAGGTGCCAGAATCAGCTTCGTCTTCCACGAGCTGTTCAACAATGGTGTGAGGAGCATCGATCCGTTTGACCAGATCAAGGATGGCGATCTGCGGACGATGATGTACAACTCTGCTGTGAGTTTTTTCACTTCGCATTGGACGGCGAGGTGTATGTGTGCTGACTATAGGTGAATGTTTAGGGTCATACTCCCTTCCTCTTCGTCAGCACTACAGCGTTCGAGGTTATCGTCAAGTCGCAGATCAAGCGACTGGAGGAGCCCAGTCTGAAGTGCTGTCAACTCATCTACGACGAACTTATCCGGATTCTGGGCCAGCTCCTCATTAAGATTGTACGTTCCACTCCTTGTTAGGGCTGAAGGTGTTCTGACCTTGCCCTGTCATCATGTAGCAATCGTTCAAGAGGTACCCAGAGCTGAAGGAGCGATTCAACTCGACGGTGATTGCCTTCATCAAGCGCGCGATGACTCCTACGACGAAGCTTGTGACGGATATGGTTGCGTGAGTGCAGCGTCATTTTTGTCTGGTTTAATGGCTGACTTCGCCCTCGCCCCCAGCATGCAGGCATGCTACATCAACACCACACACCCAGACTTCCTCAACGGCCACAAGGTACCATCGTTCTCAAGCATCCACTTTCATTCACTCATCTCTGTCATAGGCAATGTCTATCGTCACCGACCGAATGAACGCGAACAGACCTCCCCCAACCGCCGACATGAAGAAGTCGCAGACGCTGAACAACAATAAGGACCTCGACGTTGACGCGCGGAAAGAGGAGCCGAGCTTCTTCGGGTCATTCTTCAACAAGACCCAGACGCAACAGAAGAAGAAGGGCGTGCAGGCTATCATGGAGGCTGTGAGTTGGTTCTGGCTAACCTAGTAGTTTGGACGAAGACGCTAATGAGAATTGGTTCGCACGATAGCCTCCACCAATGATCAAGCCACAGGCGCAGCTTAGCGAGCGCGAGACGATGGAGACGGAGGTCATCAGTGCGTGTTTCCTCCTATCCTCCCTCTTGTTTGATCGCAGGCACTCACCGAATCACAGAGCTGCTCATTCACTCGTACTACAACATCGTCAAGCGCGAGATGATCGACATGGTTCCCAAAGCTATCTCCCTCACACTCGTGAACTACGCAAAGGAGAACCTGCAGAAGGAGCTGCTGCAGGAGCTGTACAAACCCGAGGTGCTTGATGATTTGTTGAAGGAGAGCGATTATGTGGTGAGCAGGAGGAAGGAGGTGCAGAGCATGATTCAGGCGCTGAGCAAGGCGGAGGAGTAAGTTGTTTTGTTTTATTTGTTTGTTATGGAGGATAGCGCTAACGGTGTAATTTGTGTTGCAGGATCGTCGCTGCTGTCTAAGCAGGGTTCGTCTCCGACACTTGGTCTGAACGGCTCTCAAGCGCCTGCCTGTCATAAGTACCGTAACCAAGCCTCGATTCAAGCTCAAGCTCAGCACGGCCCTCCCCCGTCCCTTCATTCCCGCTGCTATGGGCGTAGTCCGCCCGTCGTCCCTCACTTCATCTATCTCTCTTAGTTACATGCGTTCCCTACATAATGCTCGAGAATACCCTTGCTCGGTTAGGTTACTTCTTTGGAAAGGATTGTTTTTACTTCTACAGTCTTGCTTGTTCGCGTCGCGAGCGATTCAACTCAAACTCTGAGGTCCCAATGCGACCTCGATGTAGGCGCCACTTGTTGCTACTTGCTACACGATGGAGGTTAGCTGAATTTGGCGTCCGAGTTGCATGAACTTCGTTAGGCGACGAGCTTGGGGGGAAGATTGCTGGAAGTCGGTCTTTAGTGAACGCCACGACACACTCGTTGGATGGAAGGAGAACATGCTATATTGCCACGAGTGCCTACTTTACAGATGAAAACTACTAGCGTGCTAAATGCGGCAAACAAAAAAGATGGAAGGAGCGAACAGCAAAACGAAGAATATTCAGAAGAGCTAGCGATGACGTGGGCGTTCTATTTCCGCAACATGCCTGGCGCCGTTAGTGCCTGAGCATCGCCGCAACCTCTCCGCATGCGAGATGGATGGCAATTCCCCGACAGAGGCGCTGAGATAGCGAAGATGCATGATGATAGCGGGATAAAACCAGTATATCTGAATGCGAGGGTCAAATTGCGACGAAGGAGCACACGGTCTAGATGAGATTATTGATGCTGAGAAAAGCGATAATCACATTGACACAGGAATGATGATGGAGATGAATTGGAGGTGAATGAATTTGATGAACATGGTTGGACACGGCAGGGAAAGCTGTGGACCACTGGACGAAGGAAGAACGTTGGCTGCAGGCGCCAGTGGATGACTGCGCTTGACCGCAGATGATGATGAGACAAGGAGCAAAAAGGAGCAAAAAAGAGCAAAAAGTGTCGAATGGGCTTGACGTGAGAGAAAGGGGTGACAACGGTCAATAAGCGGTAACGTAACGTACCATGCTTGGCAGATACGGAGTTGTGGAGCCTGAGACAATCAGCGGCGATTGTGGAAAGGCGGACTTTGGCGCAACTTGAGGATTGAAAATGCTTTGAGGTGGCAAGAGCGTGGTGAGGGCAAGCAGCAAGTAGGTGATGGACGCATGCGAAGAAGCCTGAATGATCCGTGGTCATTGATTGGTCGATGAAAGTAACTGAAAGGGGGTCGGTTGCTAGGCTGGATTTGAGAGCATAGAGACGAACGTCTACGAACACGGATTTCTTGGTGAGCAAGGTATGCTTGAGGACGTCGACGACGATGAGCAGGGCCACAAGAAGGCATCCAGGTGTGCAGCAGGTGGTGGGAGGTGTGGACCATGCGGAGGACAATGGCGGTGGAGACAAAGAAGGATGTACAGCCACATCCGATGTCAGCTTCCGTCAATAAGTCACATCACGGCTGAGTTTGAAACTGACTGGTATATAAGAAGCGGGTCCTAACCCCAAAGTTGCCGACTTTACCCCCCTGCAGTAGGAATTTTCAATCTCCCACGCCACTTTCGAAAATTTCCATCATGTTGCCCTCTCGTCCAATTACCTACGGTCGTTCGAACGTTTCTGTTCAACAACAGCAGCAGTATCAGCAACAACAGCAGGCGCAGCGAGCACAGTACCAAGCCCAGCAGCAACAGCCTTCTCATGGCTTGGCACTGCCGGGATCGTCGTACCAATCCCAACCCTCCGGCCTTGCCCTCCCAGCCTCCTCTGGCCCTGGCCCCTCTCCTCTTCGCCAATCACATCCTCCATCACCTCCACACTCCTCTGCCACACCGGAGAGCGCTGTCGCTGGGCCCTCATCCGCCGCCGCCACACCCGCGCCTCTCACACTCGAACAAAAACACATCACGGCCGTCGAAGGCATCGTGCCCACCCTTCAAAACATCGTCGCCACGGTCAACCTCGACTGTCGCCTTGACCTCAAAACCATTGCTCTGCACGCGAGGAACGCAGAATACAACCCTAAGGTTTGTGTCTGTTAATTTGCTGACGTGGTATCGAACATGGTCCCACGTGTATTTTTTGTTTGGCTTAGCGTTTCGCTGCGGTCATCATGCGTATACGTGATCCAAAGACGACCGCGTTGATCTTCGCGTCGGGCAAGATGGTGGTCACTGGTGCCAAGTCCGAGGACGACTCCAGGCTCGCGTCGCGCAAGTACGCTAGGATCGTCCAGAAGCTCGGATTCGACGCGAAGTTCTCGGAGTTCAAGATCCAGAACATCGTCGGCAGTTGCGATGTCAAGTTCCCCATTCGCTTGGAGGGACTGGCTTACAGCCACGGACAGTTCAGCAGCTACGAGCCTGAGGTTCGTTCATCTCCCTCGTCCTTCATCCATCGTTGCTAAAGTCGTTTTTCAGTTGTTCCCTGGTCTCATCTATCGCATGATCAAGCCCAAAGTCGTGCTCTTGATCTTCGTCTCGGGAAAGATTGTGTTGACTGGTGCTAAGGTAAGAGCCTCTATCTGCTGTTCGGCTTTGCCTCCGCTCATCGTTGTTCATCAGGTTCGCGAAGAGATTTACTCAGCATTCAACACCATCTACACGGTGCTCTGTGAATTCCGGAAGCCTTAATCTGGTCTGATGCCTTTTTTCCTCGATGGGTTCGTTCGAGTGTAACAAGTAGTGCACGGACACTTCGTCCTAACCTTTCGCGATTACGTTTTCTTTTGCCTCTTTGTCTTCCTCTTGTTGGTCTTGTTCTCGTTGTCGCTCTGCATATCTCACACATCACATCATACACCCCCGCAAGCATTTTCTCTTCGTTCTACACATCATCACGCAAACGTATCAACTATTGTTAGTCCATAGTCTACATACCTACCAATCACACTGTATTACCAACCTATCGCTGCCAGCGTCGAGTGAGCATGAAAGCTTTCAGCGCACTTGGAGCTTGAACCCGTGGGTGCTATCGCTGCGTTCTGTTCTGGAGTTGATCCCACGGAGGACGCGCCTTGTCTTCCGCCACAACCATCTAGTACTTCAGGCTCACGTCGCGTCCCACGACAAACATGGACTTCTCGACGTTCCTTCTTCATATCAACGATGCTATAAACGTGCAGAACGGGCACACGCTCGCGTACATGTTGCGTCCCACTAGTCCTCACAGTAAGGATCTAGTTAAGGAGCTCAGGAATCGCTCGGTGCGTACGCTTGTATCTTTCGCTACCTTGAAACCTATGCTATCTGCAATACCGATCCCCTTCCCACCATATTCTTCATCTATGTCGCACCGTATTCCAACGCCTCCTCGATCGAGTCATCTACCTAAACCTCTCGCACATAGCCCGGATGCATAGAATTTACGCTGACCATCCTTCCCTCCAGTAGTACCAGTCCATGATGACGCATTACCGGGGGAGCCTCGTCGCACCGTGGGACGAGCTCGCGGTAAGGTATGTCGTAATGTGTGGGCATGTTGCGAGGAAGAGGTCGAATGAGGCGTTTAAGGAGGTGTTGGAGATGTACAGGTGAGTTTGAGTGCGTCTTGGTTAGGTTGCATTGTGGTGGGGGACCGTTGGATTGGGCTTGGTGAGGTGGATTGGACCGTTGGCTGGGATGTCGGGAGCTGGTGCGCTTGGACCTGAATGTAGAGGTGTTGCGTCTCGGTACGCAGGGTTCTGTTGTGATTGCTTGTCTTTATGAACACTGTCTCCCTTGTCTCCATGGACCCCGACCGCATAGGGTCTACACCGCGTCTTTCTACCGTGCTAACGAGTTCCGTTGCAGCTCGTTCCTAAAAGTATTCGCAGAGTCAAACGGATGGTTGCTAAATGTTCTCTTCTCGCTTTCGCAAGTGACGAGAGACCTAGCGCTCGATGTGAGTGTCTAAAGTTCTTCTCTCGGGCTCCAAGTGCTGACTTTCGTTGGGGCGCCAGGCAGAGGCAGAGGGTTCGATACAGGGTCATTGGAAGCCTGGTGACGAGCCGGCCTCCAATGCAGCGAGAGTCGTAACGAACGGCTTCAAACTGTGCATCAACGACAGGTGAATCTCTCTTGCGTTAGACACCCACGCGCGATTGCTAACAGGTTATGTGATGCTTTATAGAATGAATCCTATCAATGTTTCTCGAAAATGGGGTGTGTATTACATTGCGGCGTTGGTCTTCAAGTTTTACTTCAAGGTGCGTTCCACTTGATTCTCTGCGGGTGCTCTCAGATATCTCAGATATCTAACAAATCGTTTTTTGTCTGTAGATGAAGCAAATTGCACTAGCAAAGAATATCCTAAGAGGCGTGGAAATCGCTGACTTACCTGCTCTAACCTCATATCCTCGGTCGCATCAGGTACGTCTCTTTTTCCCTCTCCATCGTCGCGTTGCTCTGCATTCGTTACTTCTTCTTCCACGTACCTAATATGCCCAGCTGACGCGGTCACGCAGGTTGCCTATCGGTATTATCTGGGCATGATCGACTTCATGAACGAAAACTACACGAAGGTACGCTGCAAGCAGAAGCTTGTATCGTCGTGTCTTCTAATTGACTTTTCATAGGCAGAAAAAGAGCTAGAGTTCGCGTTCTACAACTGCGTAACGTCAGCAACGGCAAACCAAGAGTATGCGCTTCTTTCACAGATCCGAATGTCCACAACTGATTTACCCACAACCTTTGCACAGGCGAATACTGAGCTATCTGATAGCACTGCGCATTCTTAAGGGCCTTCTACCTTCTGAACAGTTGCTCTCTCGGTTCGAGAATGTAAACAAGCTCTACACGCCCTTCATCAAGGCGATCAAGACAGGGAATCTGAAAGCCTACGACGACGCTCTGGAGGCCTGGGAATCAACGCTGCTTAAGCTAAGCCTGTATCTCATTGTCGAACGGGCAAGGGAGCTGTGCATACGAGGGCTATTCCGCAAAGTGTGCGTACTTTTTTTGGATATCTTCCTGTCATCTACACATGCTCACTAGGAAATGTAGGTGGCTCTTCGAGGGAAAGGCGACACGGATAGCTATACCGAAGTTTTACGCGTCGCTCAAGGTCTCCGGCATTGAGGAGACGAGCTCAGAAGAGGCGGAGTGCTTCGTGGCAAATATGATATACAAGGGTTACATGCGAGGGTATATCCACCACGACAAGCAGATGGTGTTACTCTCGAAAGATGCTTTTCCACCGCTGAAGGATAGGCCAGATCCGTTTCACACACTTAGCTGAATCATTATGGACGCCCGGATATCTATGTTGTTCTTTCTCGCTGTATCTCGATGCTCTTTATCATCTCATTACTGGGATCTGCCACTACCATTGCGCGCTCGAGCGAGATGTGGATGAACAGTTGTTGGGAGTATCCAGGTCCAACACGCTTCGAAGCTTCACGGACCGACGTGGCCAGGGGAAAGCCAGAGTGACTCGATCACGCCCAATACTGATCGCGATCAGATTCCTCCATGACATTGACTTATCGCAATCTTGCACCTCTCGCCCAAATAATTTCCTTTGGGGTGCCTTGACTTGGCCTCATCCACCTTCCCTTGCTATACCATCTGCTCTAAAAAGGTCATCATGTCGACTACAGACTCTTCGAAGCCAGAGACATCCGCGGCCGCGACCACCCAAGGCGCCGCAACCCCTGATGGTGCAGCGATCAAGCCTGCATCTGCAGACACCAAACCCCATGAGCAGGTTGTCACGCCCTGGGACGTACAGGGATCTGTGTCCTCTGACGGAAAGCAGCTGGCAATCGACTACGATAAGCTCATTGACCAGTTCGGCACTCGACGAATCGACGCGGCACTTCTGGAGCGCTTTGAGCGGATTACGGGACACAAGCCACACGTCTTCTTGAGAAGAGGGATGTTCTTCTCGCATCGGTGAGCCTGAACCTCCTTTGGCGGGCTCATACAGTGAACTAACGGGAAAGTCTTCTTTGCTAGGGAGCTTGACAAAACACTGGATAGGTTCGAGCAGGGCAAACCGTTTTTCCTGTACACTGGTCGGGGGCCATCAAGCGACAGTATGCATTTGGGACATATGGTTCCGTTTGTGTTCACAAAGTTCGTCCAACCCTCAGAGAGATGAAGATGCGGTATTCGAGCTGACGCCCAATCTGTAGATGGCTACAGGACGTCTTCCAGGTCCCGCTCGTCGTTCAACTGACAGGTCCGTGTGCATCTGCGTTTCCTGCAAGAAGAGAGTTGCTGATAGCCTATGCTAGACGACGAGAAGTTTCTGTTCAAGCAGGGCCTCACAGTGGACCAGACGCGCAAGTTCTCACAGCAGAACGCGAAGGATATCATCGCAGTTGGCTTCGACATGAGTAAAACGTTCATCTTCAGCAACTTCGATTATGTGGGCGGTGCCTTTTACCAGAATATCGTCAAGATCTCTCGTCAGATATCATATAACCAGGCGAAAGCAACCTTTGGATTTAATGAGTCGTAAGACAATTCCGTTTGCCTGATGTTATCAACGTCCTGAATTGGTTGAGCCAGCGACTGTATCGGAAAGATCCATTTCACTGCTATCCAGGCCGCACCTGCCTTTTCCTCCTCGTTCCCTCACATCTTCGGATCTACGACAACTACAGCTTGCCTCATTCCCTGCGCGATCGATCAGGACCCTTACTTCCGACTGACGCGCGACGTCGCTTCAAAGCTCAAGTATCCCAAGCCAGCGCTCATCCATTCCAAATTCTTCCCAGCGCTACAAGGTCCCCAGACAAAGATGTCCGCGTCGGACCCTAACAGCGGAATCTTCATGACGGATACGCCGAATCAGATCAAGAACAAGATCAACAAGCACGGGTTTAGCGGCGGCAAGGAGACTGAGGAGGAGCACAGAAGAGATGGAGGCGACCCAGACGTCGATGTTGCCTATCAGTATCTGAGATTCTTCTTGGAAGACGACGAGGAGCTCGAAAAGCTCGCAAAAGTATTTGTGAACGCGTTCCATTCCTTCAGAGCAGTGCCCACTGACATTACGTAGGATTATCGAGCAGGCGAGCTACTCACGGGTCAGCTGAAAGCTAAGTGCATTGGCAAACTTCAGGCGTTTGTGAAAGAATTCCAAGAGGTCAGTCCCTTGATGCTCCTTCTCATAGCAACAGCCCAGAAGCTGACGGACTCTCTACTTCTTCTTTTCCCATTCGCTCCGTCGATATCTTTGCGCCACCATCCAGAACCGAGCCAAAGTTACGGATGAGCAAGTACAGCAGTTCATGGACTCAACTCGAAAGATCGAGCCCACCATGGCAAAAGTAAAGTCACCGAACGACACCACTCCGGCAGCCTCTGCGTAGAGATCATGGCTCTCGTCATGTAGTACAGATGCGTAGTAGGCCTGCTACCATGTACATAGTCTGCATGAAGATCACGTAAAAATATGTACATCTAGTTTCAAAAAAACTGACAAAGACCCTCATATCACGATGCCCGGTCGGCCCAGGAGAAACCTAAAATAACACGCCTAGCCCCGTGAGGCTCTGCTCACAATCGCGCGTGTACCGGCTGGAACCACTCGTACGATGGGAGAGTGCCTTTGACTAACAGAGTAAAGTAGAGTAATTTTAAGTAGACTGCAAAGCGTCACTACCCCTGGTCTCTCCTTTCTCACCTTCTCCCATCCTGACGGTCCAGTCGAAGAGAGGGACAACATCAGGCTTCCAGCTGTCGATGGCTTGCAGGGCGGCGTTACCCCAGTCGAAAGTCTCGTCGTCCTGATCGGTCGGGCAGTCGACGAAACGGATGAGCTCGAGATTCGCTTCAGAAATAAACCCGGCTTCTTGCGCCACGAAAATTTGTTCGCGGAGATGGGTGTAGAACCCGCGGACGTTGAGGAGCACGGTCGCTGTGGGAAAGAAGGTGATCAGTATACGCAAACAACGTCCTTGGCCTCAGCAACTAGCCGGCGATGATACGGAGTGAATAGAAGAGGGCCGTTTACTCACGCTTTTGGTGAATTCCAAGTTGAGTCCAAGTCGTCACTTCCATCACCTGATGAAGAAGAGAGAAATCGAATTGAGTGAGCCATTCAGGACAGGAAGAGGACGGCTTCTATCAGATCGAAGCCGTGGCGTAGTACGGTGGAATCGGGGACGAGGTGATACACGTACTTCTTCAAAGGTGCCGAAACCTCCTGGAAGCCCAATGAACCCGCCAACGCGCTTGGCCATCACGACCTTGCGCTCGTGCATCGAGTCGACGACAATCTGTGAAGAAACCGAATCATCATGAGCAAGAGTGGCTAGGGGCTGAGATGACTCGAGTCCGAGCTTCGCAAGACGTCCGGCAGATCGCATTCGAAGAAACCTCGGACCGGAGCAACTGGCCAACAAAAAGGTACATACCAATTCCACATTTGACTGGGAGATGCAAATAGAGAGAAAGAGTTTCGTATCAGTTCGTGGCGGAGAAAGACATCAGCAGCGAGGGATGGGAAAGAGACTCACAGTGTCCCTTGGTATTTCTAGAGCCCTTCGTACTTCGGCATCGACCGCATCCAGGTTCATGGACCTGCCCTCGCCCCCTTTGGTACGTAGAATCGCGTAGGGAGCGACTGCAACGACCTTTCCGCCGCTAAGCAACGCGGCTCCGGAAGCGGTCCCCATGAGGCCCTTGTTGCCTCCACCATAGATGAGAGGCCGACCAGCAGCCGCTATCGCGCGACCGACAGATAACGCTGCCTCTTGGTACGCAGCGTGTTTTCCCAAAGAAGCACCACAGTAGACTGCGACGCCAGGAATCTTGGAACCTCCACTTCCGGTGCCGTTGGTAGTTTGTAGTGCAGGAGTGGTGGACATGATGGTCGTGAGTTGTGATATCAAGTGTAAGTCGTGACGGTATAGGAAGCGATTCCTTGAGACAGTGAGGTAACAAGAAGGTGGGGAGAATTTGTTATTGCTCAAACGGAGGAAGAAGAGCTTATATATCTCTCAACGGCTGTCCTGTAAAAGGAACTTGACTGCATGTTTTGAAATTGCGGCGGCTGATCCAGTCAGTGGACGGAAGGGGAAGGGCGCAACGTGTTGTAATTGGTAAACCTGCGATGTTACATACATTTGGGTTGAACGTTGACCTGCGAGATGTTAGATCTGACAGATTGAGATGAAACCGTCAACTTATTTCTTCAACCGCCGTCTGACTCCCACGCCAGAAAATCATGATATCGTTCACCCTCATCAAGATTCAAAGCCTAGATCTCACTACAGCAAACGGAGCGTGCATCTCAGAAGGAAAATAACCTTGGAGATATTGGCGCGAATGAAATATGGTTGTTTGTACGTAATTGTCTAGCCAGCGTAAAACCGCCTCTGCAGTGTATGACGACAAAAAGAAACGGGCTCCTGTGAACTTCCCAGGCTGTCGCTGTTACTCGATCGACAAGATATAATCACAGAAGCACCGGCAATTGTCTGTAAAATCATGATCAGCCCGTACTGAGCTTGCCAGAAAGAAAGATACCAAAACAAAAAGGAGGTTGCAGTGAGCAAGATACAAGCAAGTCTTCAGCCAACAGCACGACTTGCCCGGTCCCTGCATTATAAATCCCAGTGTATCTTGTTTCCAGGCCCTGCTGCATCAGTGCGGGAACCTCAGGAACAAAAGATCCCAGTATCCCAACCTAGGAAAATGCGTCAGCCTCAGCGTGGGCTCGTGTACTTCAGCTAGTGAAGGCGTGGCCGCCTTCGTGAAGATTTCCAAAGCGTGGCGACGCGCGAGGCTTGAGGTTACGAGCCCGAAGTCGGGTTGAAAAGAGAACGAGGAGTTTGAGTCCCCGGTCCCGTCGCAGCTGCGAACAACATATGCGCAATTTGCGAGTCTGAGGTGTATTCTCGAATCTTTTACAGCAAGTGACCTATAGTTTGTATTGTTCAGCATCGGAAAACCGCGTTTTGCATAATAGGTACACATAAAAGGCGCTCACCGACAGCGCGACTCACTGGATGGTCTCATGAACCTTGATCCTCAGCACGACGGTTGGTATGCAGCGAGATGCCCGAGCGTTGAATCGGGAGTCGTTCGATTTTGAGAAACGAGGCACACTCCATTCTTGGTGTACTGGGCGACTTCCAGGGCCGGGAAATCGTTGGTAGTGGCGTTCACGGTAATGAATGGCGGGAAGTCCAGGCTTGCAGTCCTCTCTTTGCTGTTGACAGAGGTAGTTTGGCGATAACGTCGGTCGCGGGACAAGACGTTGCCAGCCATCATGGTCTATTTCGAACCTAAACTTGAAGGTCTGAAGGAACGAGTGGAGTCAGCAAGTCGGCCTGTGCGTTCATGTTCTGGAGCCGGGATTTGCGAGAACAAGGACAAAACAACCTGCGTCCACCGTCCACCGCAGCAGCGAGCCTCGCCCTTTTAATGCGCCACAGAGGGATTGCAGTAATGGCGTACACTGTGGAAGGGCCAATTTCCGACGCGATTACCAACACAGGAACGTGTCTATGGCAACTCCACCTAGCGAATTCCAGACCCTTGTTGCTCACCAGCCTGTCTCTAGATGCCCGCTGGAGACCATTGCGCCGAGATACCAGATCTGGAACTGGACGCCTCCCGTTCTCGAACACGGGATTGCCGGCTCCTCAGTGCTCGCAAGGAGGGAGACGATTTCGAACCATACGGACTGCAGGTTTTGACCTCGTTGGCCCACTTTGCTGGTGAAGCGGTTGCGGGTTCGGGGTGCAAGTGCGTCATGCCCGTCTCGAGGATGATTGAGTCGAGAGTTCGAGGGTGAACGCAAGGACGGGTACACTAGAAGCCCTGAGCTTGAGCTCCAGCGAACGGGTGAAGTTAGTCTCGTCTCACCTCAAATCGACTATTGCATGAGGTCGAACCCTATCGAACCTAGAAAAGCTCAACCTTCAGCCCGAAGCCCGGACTTCTCTCGGCTACGATCCCTCGCTCGAGACGCCGAAACGCTCTATACCTGAAAAGGAGCGGTGAATAGCCGCTGCAAACAACTTTTTTTATTCCAACGCAAGAAGCACACTAGAGATTTGAGACGTACCATCGCGCTTGTGCATGCTGGTGGGAGACATATGAGGGCACTTGTAAGTCAAACTTGAGCGTGGGGAGGTATCACAGGGAGAAAGGCGCCACACGTCGGCCCGCGATAGTCGTTGATCGAGTCGCTCCATCCCACTTGAGTACGCAATAATTCGAGGTATGAGCATGAGTTTACTGTGCGGTCCTTTCCAGGCTTTGGGTCATGATCGCGGTCCACGTGCGTAAAAGAAAGAGGGCTATTGTCGAGTAGGAAACCGAGGGACATCGTAGGTGAGTATAAATTACTGGGGTTACCTACACTGGAACAATTCTTGACCTATATGCTCCTGCGGGGTTGTATTTGTCGCCTTGACCGGAGTAGATCGCTGGGCCAAGGCCAGTCAGACCGCAGACAGTTTCTCCGTGGGTTTCAAGCTTTGAAAGCGTGCAAGACTCCCGCAGGGTCAAAGGTAGCTGTGCGCCCAACACGGATCGGCTTCTGCTCCGTTGAAGAGCGCACCGTGCAGGCGACAAATGCGATGATTGAACGGTAGATAATGTTGAGCCATATATTGTCGAAGTAATGGCGCCTTTAGAAGACCATTACGCTGAGGGCGGCTTGAGAAGAACAAGGATGGGGGAGCCACATGACGATCGGAGAAGTCATCCCATGAAAAGTCGGTCCCACTAGAAACCATACGTTCACGGATAGACGACCATATTCCCATTCCTCGACTCACTTCTGTGTATCTCTCACCTTCGGCTCACGTTCAAATCCGCCTACGAACGCCTGTTGCTCTCGTTCTTCTACCCTGTAGAACTGAGCACTGGCCTCCATGTGACCGTTATAGCGCTCCAGCGCTCACGCTACGACTGTTTCTCCCCCGGCAACAACAAGACAACAATCACCTCTACAATGTAAATTCCAAAGCAAGTACCAACTTACAATGCACCTCAAAAATCTTAATTACCACTACTTTTTCAACGTCTATCAACTCGGGAACCTTCCGCCGTGCGCTGAACTCACTGCATAGCCTTGCGCATTCCGGAGCGTCTATCAATCCCAGCTGCCGGTGATCATGGCCTCAGCTGCCCCCATCTTATCCTTTACACGCATTGCTATTTATGAAGTATTAGAGCTGACTTGTCAGCAACTCTAGCATCTGTCGCTCCTGTAGCTTGATGTCCTCTTGCTTCTCCCAATTTTATTGTAAGGGAAGCGGAGCTCAAAACGCTCTGGACCTTTTTCTTCCGCAAGCACACCTCTCCTATTCATTGATTGGTATTCTTCTTGGTTGGCATGGGTGGATGCGGGAAGACCCAACTGGCCTGAAAGTTTGTGGATCAGATCTATTTAATGTGCATTATTGGTCCTATGATACTGGATGTGCTCCGGCGCAGTAACTCATGCCCTTGCATGTTAGCCTGGGCAATCCCCTGGTATTTCACGTCAACACATTGAAAGTTGTGACAATTGAAGCCAGTTTGGCTTCTATCTCCAGGTCAAAGGGGCTCAGCAAGTCCAGCAAAGCAGCTTTGGCTTGGCTATCCCATCAGAAAGAAGACTTCTTCATCTACATGGACAGCACTGATGACCCAAATGTAAACTGACACCAGTACCTCCCCAGCACAAACCAAGCTTGCATTCTTATCACAACAAGACTACAAGAAAAAAAGCAGAACTACAGAGGTCCTGACTCTGCCATTGACCTCAGCTTGCTGAGCAAGTAGGAGGCAGTTGGTCTTCTGTCTCAAGTTGCACAGCTTCCAAAGACCAATGATCCTGAGAGCTTAAAGGATGTAATGACACTAGTAGAGGTATAACAGCTATCATTTAAATGATGAGCAATATGCTGATCATGACAAAACTGTTGCCAGGAACTTCACTTCCATCCACTCGCTGTGGTGCAAGCTGGTGCCAGCAAGTACAAGAGCCACTTAACTGCATTGCAATACTTGAAGAAGTTTTGTCAATTGCAAACTGCGCTGATGGACAAGAAGAAGGTTAGAGTGCTTGCAAGAGCAATCAATGACTATCCGTGGCATGTCTACACCACTTGGAGGATAAGTTTTAACAGACTTCCTGACTACGCTGCAATGCTCCTGTGCATCTGTACTCACTTTCACCACTTTGGAGTCACAGAAGAGCTGTTTCTTGCCGCATTTCTGTGGCTTTGCCAGCTACAAGTTAGCAACTAACACATTTTCCTCTCTCCAGAGATGATCAGTGCTCAAGGCATGGTTTGGACGTGGATGGGTGCCTTCTCCGTTGACAACAAATAGAATGACAGCAAGTTTGGGTGGTGCATGTAAGACCCCGGGGATGATCTGCAAGGCAGCACACCAAGTAGTCTAGTAACAAAGATGAATAATGAGCACAATGAGGCCGTGTGCATGCGTACCTAGTAACAAAGTGGATAAAACTAAAGAGAAACGTCACATGATGGTTGCCAGCTCATAACCCGCGCACGTGCCTCTAACGGCACATGATTAATGCGCGGGCCGGCACCATCAATGCACACCACTCCTCAGCCATCCACTGCCGCTACATCTACACTACAAGGCTAAGTACGCTATGTATTGTAACACAAGGTGCTTGATTCTTTACCAAGTTTGATGTTTGCTGGGGTTACAACAATGTACGGATACAGTGAGGCAACAAGTGGAAAGCTGCATTTGCAACTGACCAAGGGCTGTGGGAGCCCACTGTCATGTTTTTTGGCCTCACGGACTCACCGGCAACGTTCCAAGCTGTGATGAAGTGCCCAGGTCCACCACTTTTCTGCCTATGTCTCATTCTGGTTTTTGTTCATCTTTATTTCCTTTTATTCATCT
>ML178814.1:2373800-2396863 GCA_004369125.1 Pterulicium gracile | reverse complement strand
TCCCCATCTCCTTTTCTGATCTGTAGAGCCATAGCTCCAGGTCAACCTCGCCCCCCTCATTTGTTGCTGTCCGCCACACAAGCCCTCATGAATTTGATTTTTGCCAACCTTATCGCCGCAGGCAAGGTCTCGGTGTACCTCAATGACATCCTTATCTTCACCGAGACCCTTGAGGAGCACCGCAAGATCATACAAGGTTTTAAAATGGTTGGAGGCACACAATTTGTACCTCCAACCCAAAAAATGCGAATTTGAGAAAGGGGAAGTTGAGTACTTGGGACTGGTTATCCAACAAGGACAGGTGACAATGGATCCTGCAAAAGTCCAAGACGTGAAGGAGTGGAAGATCAAGGAGAAGAGTTTGCTGTGAGATGTTTGAGGGTTCCTAGGCTTTGCAAATTTCTACCAACAGTTCATCAAAGACTTTGCACATATTGCTCAACCATTGAACGATCTGACGAAAAAGGACACACTGTGGATGTGGAGGAAAGCACAGCGTAGCGCGTTTCAGGAACTCAAAGATGTGTTCACCTCTGCACCAATCCTTAGTACCTGGTCCCCTGAACGACCAACGCAATTGGAAGTGGACGCATCAGGGTATGCAACGGGAGGCGTCATCCTACAAAAGCAGTCGGATAGCCTCTGGCACCCGGTGGCATATTGGTCGCTGTCAATGCTGCCATCCAAACAAAACTACCAGATCTATGACCGGGAAATGCTTGCGATTATCGAAGCACTCAAGGAGTGGTGACACTACCTAGAAGGACTCCCCGCACCATTTGAGATTGCTACAGATCACAAGGACCTCAAATACTGGCGTACCGCACAGGACCTATTGCAACAACAGGCGCAATGGGCCCTGTACCTCTCACAATTCAACTTCACACTTGGGTACTTGTTACAATACATAGTGTACTTAGCCTTGTAGATTAGATGTAGCGGCAGTGAACGGCTGAAGAGTGGCGCGCGTTGAGCACGTGCGCGGGTTACGTGTTGCCAACCATCACGTGATGTTGCTCTTTAGTTTTATCCACTTTGTTACTAGGTACGCATACTCACGGCCTCACCATGCTCATTATTCATCTTCGTTACTAGACTACTTGGTGTGCTACCTTGCAGATCATCCCCGGGGTCTTACAGTACTTGTCAGGGAAATCAAACCACCAGGCAGATGCACTCTCACGTAAATCAATACATGACGTTCACGATGACAAGGATAACCAGCAACAGGTAGTGCTCAAGCCGGAGCTGTTCCAGCGCTTAGCTGTGGTGGCGTTTGCAAACCCATTGGAGGAGTTGATTCAACAGGAGAGTCAACGAGAGGCCAAGGTGCTCAAGGGACTGCAGTGGTTGAAGAAGTTGGGGATACAAAGGTTGGCGGATGGACTAGCAGAATGGGAGGAAAACCAAGGATTGGTGTTGTATCAAGGACGGGTGTACGTACCTCCGTCAATGGAACTACAATGGAAGGTGCTCCAGAAATGCCATGACGCGCCTACA
Source organism: Pterulicium gracile (assembly GCA_004369125.1). Lineage (NCBI taxonomy): Eukaryota > Fungi > Basidiomycota > Agaricomycetes > Agaricales > Pterulaceae > Pterulicium > Pterulicium gracile. The sequence continues at coordinate 2,395,363 of ML178814.1, read as the reverse complement.
GCCGGACATCTGGGCATACATGGAACACTCAAACTAGTCAAACACCAGTTCTGGTGGCCTCAGATGTGTTTGTTTGTGGAGAAGTATGTGAACGATGTGACACATGCCAGAGGGCAAGGGCGCCGGCACATCCAGTGTCAACACTCTAACTGTTAGACGTGCCTGAGAGGCCTTGGGGAGTTGTGGGTGTAGACATCACACAGATGCCTGCATTGAACGGGTACAATGCAATCACAACCTTTGTCAATCCCTATACAAAGGTAGTGCATGTATTCCCAACAAACTTGGATGTAGACATGGAGGGTGTTGCCCACATCACTCATGACGGCATCTTCACGCGGTACGGACTGCCCAACAGTATTGTCTTGGATTGAGGCCCTCAATTTGCCTTGAAAATCATGAGACAACTTTTGAAGGGATTGGGCATTCAAGCATCATTAACAACAGCATACCACCCCCAGGCCAACGGTCAAACAGAACAGGCAAACCAGGAAGTTGAGAAGTATCTTTGACTATTTTGCAACCAACAACAAGACAACTGGGCAACACACCTCTCACATGCAGAGTTTGTCCTGAACTCTTGAGTCCACTCAGCACACAGCAGATCTCCATTTGAAGTCCTATATGGCTTCTGACCCAAAATGAATATCCGAATTGGTTGCCCAGGCCCTTCACCAACAGTAGACAAACAACTATAATTACTGGTTGAGGTACAACAAGATGCGGAGGTGGCGCTTTGACTCACAAAGAAGCATATGCAAGAGGCACAGGAAAGACAGGTGTTGCAACACCCAATATTCAAGGAGGGCAACTGGGTCTGGCTCAACACACGGAATGTTAAACTGCACCAGGCAAGCAAGAAACTTTCAAGACACAAACACCTGGGACCGTACAAAGTTCTTGAAGTGCGGGGAGGCCATGACTACAAACTTGATCTTGACCCGAACATGCGACTCCACCCAATTTTTTACGTAGATCGCCTGTTGTGATGGGTTGGGAACAAAGTCAACGGGGAACGCCCTCAACCACCACTACCGGACTTAATCAAGGGTGTGGAGGAATACAAGGTGGAAGCAATTGTTTATAGCAGAATGTTTGGGTGCCAGCTCAAATATTTTGTTTTGTGGAAAGGGTACGATGCAGGCCACAACACCTGGGAGCCAGCGAAGAACTTGGAGGATGTGGCTTTGTTGGTAGCGGAATTCCACAGACACAACCCAAACGCCCCTCAACGACTTGCAGCCACCGACTTCCTTGAACACAAATTTCACGTCACCCACTCCCCCACACATGGTTCATTGGCCAGAGGGAAGGTGTGGTGGACAGCAACAAATGAGGGGGGCGAGGTTGACCTGGAGCTATGGCTCTACAGATCAGAAAAGGAGATGGGGAGCGATCTGGAGATTGAGCACAAGACTGAATCCAACTGTACACAAACTGTCCCAAAGACCAAGTTAGATTGAGTACACAAAAGATAACTAAGTGCAGCGCTGCATACCTGTCCCAAAGACCAAGAGGTCAAGATGGAAAAGGCGTGCACGCACGCGCGTCCCTACTATGTACCCAGCAGTGTACAGCTAACAGATGATCTACTGTACAGTACTAGGCAATCAATGGTGAGATATTGCCCTGCGTAAATGTGCTCAGGTACCAGCGGGAGAACTAACATTTGAGCATCCAAATGTGGAAATAGTGATTGGATCAAAAGAGACGCGGGCGCGTGGCGCGCACGTCTTGCAAAAAGGGAATGATGCGAACCGGGTAGGGGATGGATGCGAGAGACCGAGACAAAGGAAACTGTGTATTGAGAACGGCGAACGATGAAGGGATTTGAGAGACGAGATGAATAAAAGGAAATAAAGATGAACAAAAACCAGAATGAGACATAGGCAGAAAAGTGGTGGACCTGGGCACTTCATCACAGAAGGATTGCTCACTTGCTGACTGTTGGGGACAACAATCCTTAGGAGGGGGGTAATGTGGTGAAGTGGTACATGGACGGACTCTATCCTATTTTTTCCCTTTTGTTTGTTTGTAGAGTACTTGACAGTCTCTGATTCTCATTTGCACATGTGTTTCTTTAATTGTTATCATTTTCTGACTATTGTTTCGGAGTATGGCATTGACTGTGTCAACGCCGCATGGACACTCTCAGATATATAGACATTCTGAAGAGTAAATCCCCTTTTCCCATCTTGACCTCTTGTTGGTCTCTGGGAATAGGTGTGTCTGTTTGTACAATTGTGTTTACCTTCTTTAATCCCATCTTGTTGGTCTCTGGGAATAGTCTGTGTGTAGTTGGCCTTGTAGCCTGCACTGTCAACGTCCGGATTACAAGATTGCCCTCAATCTCTTAGATTTGTCAAGTCTTAGCTCCAGATTGCACCATTGTTCATGCATGTCAGCACAGAGTTGCGGACAAGTTGAGCCCTGTTAGCACTTCAGCACAATCACAAACTCTGCAGAACAAGGCATATTTGAGTTAACTCAAGGGTTATGCTCATGAAGGCGCTGGAAGAAGTGAAATTACAACAAAGGCTTGGATGAGCCTTTGATTGTCCTTGATTGGGGCTGGAGGCTGGCTGCATGTTGGAATTGCCAACCACCTGGGACGTGTGAGATCTTCTGAGCTGTCCACTGGAGTGCTAGTGTGATGAGGACAATATTGAGTAACTTTACAATGCTGTTTACAGTGATAGCAAAGACTGAGAAGATCAGATGTCAGGAAGCCGCACTTGGTTGTTGGTGGCAAAGTGTGGATTTCTGCGTGACCACGCAGGTGCTGTGATTGTGGATGGAGCAAAAGTATGAAGCAGCATGGGGAGATTATATCCTTGGTGTCACGAGATTCTAGCAAAGCTTTGCTCTGCGCACCAATGTACTCAATGTGGAAGTAGATCAAGTCGATGCACACCAGCTGACCGCGCGCTTCGTACGCCTGCCTGCACCTTCAACTTGATTGGTTGAACTTGGAGTGCATCAATCACCGCCACTTGGCCCGTGCGCAATGTACGACCGTACATAAACCTCCCCCTCCGCAAGCTGAAATCTTTACCACTCTGGCCTTTTGGCTTAGATCAAGTGTAGTATCTGTTCTTAATAGTTTAACCACTATTATGGAGGCACCGCCTCCATTCTTTGGTTATCTTATTTTTGCCGCCCTTGTCTCTCGAGCTCTGCTTGCAACTCGAGGCGACGGCATGACCTTGCTATTGCACCTTCGGCTTGTGTCGTGCGGGGATCCTCTTATTTTCTCCGTCCCTCCATCATCCTCTTTTTTGTGTCTTTCCGCTGCTCCGTTTGGAGTCCAGTGGAAAGTTCAGGAAATAGATGAATGGAAGTTTTGGATTTCTCAATTTCTTGCGCCTCGGTTGTCTTCTGTTTGTGGAGTTTGTATCCATCCTTGGCTAGTTTCCAGTGCATTACCTCCAATCACGACGAGCTCTGACATGCACTTTTTGTCTTTCGTACGGTGAGGGTGACGCATTCATTCCTGATGTATTACGTGCGGTCTGCAGAAACAAGAAACAAGAGTTCTACAGTATTCACTGCGTGATGGTTCCAGTGCTCTGGACCGAGTAAATGACACTGTTAGGGTGCATTAGGCAAAAGACTAACTGACGAGAAGATTCGATGATGAATCGGAACTTAGTATTACCGGCCCCTGGTCTTCCCCCATTTGTAGACGTTGCGTTCGTATGAGAGCTCCCTTACTTACTTCACGGAGACCACACAGATCCTGCTAGTCTCGATAACCCGTCGGACGTCCCATTCACCCCTCCCAGACACGCATACCATCCGCCTCAGCGTTGGGAGGCCAATGCCCAGCTCCGCAATCCTGATAGCGAGTGTTTCGTGCAGAGCACCGTCCGGAGTATTCAGGTAGACGTCTGTTAATCTGCTGAAGCCACGGAGCATGCGTTGCTCATGGGGACGCCATCTGTACACGTTACCACTTGCATAGCGATGCCGGGCACCAGACAACCCCCAACTCTGCAAGGTGTCTCCCCAAAGCTCGCAGGGGCATGCCATCACCTCGGATAAATGAGGCCTCTCCGAGTCCCAGCTGGGGTGCCTGAAGCCATCCGACCCCGCCCACTCGATGTCATGGAACTCGGCGTCGAGTGTAAGATAGACTAGGCTGCTGAGAGAAACCGACGATCCCTGTAGCGCTTGGAACATTTCTTCGAGAGCCCATCTCGGCGATATTCCCATCAGGATATCTGGAACCCTGATGATTGACGCCTCTAGGCGACTGAGTGAAGCGAGCCCGGCCTCAGCCATGTACTTGACAGATATCGGATGCCCTTCGAAGCGCCGCATTCGGGAGCACGAGAAGGCTCTCAGATAGTGTGGATGTTGTGGGTCTCAAACAAAGTTGGCAGTCAAAACAATATTATTCTGAGTCGCAGAAAGGCATGGATACAGTGGCGGTGAGAACGGGAGACTAAGCTCCAATACAAGAAGTAGCAGTGTGCAGGGAAACAGGCGGTTCGGCGGAGGTTATATACACGAAGGGGATTCGGGGAGAAGGTCTGGAGATCGCAGTAAGCAAGGTGACACGCGTTCGTACATCGATGAGATGATGAGGGGTATTATAGCCTATAGGCAGCCAAAGCGGCGGCAAGCGCGTTCTTCGACGGCGCCCTGCGGGGGGATATCAGCAAGATGGATGAGACGAAAGCGGAGAAGACTCACAGCTTGAACTTCAGGTACTGGCAGAGCAGCATCGGCAGCCTGTGGCCTTACGGCAATAGGACTTGCTGCAGACAGCAAGGAGACTGTGTAACCGGTCAGCCCATAGAATCATAACAAAACGGGAAATGTCCACATACGGGAGGCAATGCCAAAAGCGGCGAGGAACTTGGAGTACATCTTGCAATTAAGACGAGGTTTGCAAAAGAGCGTGAGATTGGGTAAAAGGCTGAGGGTGAGAAACGAAAAGTTGTACTGCTGTAGCCCAATTCACGTCGCTGCTTTTGACCTCCTCCGGGAAGTTCTCTGGAGCGTTCATAGTGAAAGGGAGTATCCGAAAACGGTCGCAGGTTTGTACGGCCTGCAGAAGCTTGGCTCATGGAGATACGATCAGCTTATTGTTGCGCTTACTGCGCGAGACGGAAGCTAGGAACCACCCTAGCAGGAGTGGTGGATTCGGCGCTCAGGATTCTTAAGATTCTGAATATATCCCAAAGGAGAGAAACCTGACCACCCGCAAGGACCTGCGCAAAAGAAAGCAGATCAGAGAATCCGGGGATGATACGAGAGGTACGATCAGAGCCACGTTTTGGCCCAGGTCAAGGGGACTTCCGTATTTGGGACAAGGGCGACCCCGGTGAATTGGGACTTGGCTGGAACGTTCCTCGTAGCTTGAACACGATAGATGCCAGACTCCAGTGCATCTATACAAACGGCGCATTCCGAGACTCCGTGGTGAGTATAGTCAGGATATAGTACAGCCAGGCTGACTCGAAAAAAACAGAAGGGCGTGCAGGTGGTCATGAACTCGCTGGAGGTCCATCTCAAGATAGCGCAGTTGTCGTAGATCTTGAGTTGGTTGTATGTACAATAGTTACACAGCGAAACGCTCTGAGTTCATACAGGTTTCGCTAAGGATTGGGTCATAGTTTTGTGCAGAGAAGACATCCGGATGGCGGTTGGTATCAGAACATGCGATCGTCGGTACCGGTGCGTGAGAACATTCCGCGATGTCCGTAGCACCGCGGAGTTCTCACGGGTCTGCAGCACAATGGCCGAGCGTCTAATCGCACATTAGTGTCGTTGTTCTCAGTTGAAGCATAAGGCAAAGTTGCCCGCGAAACAAGCCGCGTGGAAGGCGACCATCTATCACAACAGACAAAGACCAGCTAAATCAATAGACAGTGGATACAGTGAAGGCTACGGGCTACAGTGACAAACGATCTAGGGCAAAAAATACACGAGGAGAAAGTATCCGGGAATTAAAAGAGCGAGGGTATCACCGGAGGCAAGGGACAGGTAAAGAACGTGGTGGTAGCTGGAAAATGTCGAGAGGAACAGGAAGCGGCCAGTTGTTCCATATCTAGAGAGTGGCAGAAGAGAACAAACGAATGTGGTGTCTGCACGCAGACAGAGAAGCGATAGCACGGTAGAGAAAGAGAAGCTGAGTGGGCGAGCGCAGATAGCGAGACGTGGAGGAGATATGTGGGGGTGAGCGTGAAAGGTACGAAGAAGTGGGTGAGCGAGGTGCATGGGGATATGGGGTAGAGATCGCGCAAGACTGCAATCAAGAGCTTGTTAGCAGGGATGGTCAGAGCCAGCGATGAAGGCGCTCTTACGTTCAGTTTAGACTGCGCTCTTGGAACTGGGGAGGGGTGCACATGCTTTACAGGCAACCGAAGCGACGGCAAGCACGGCCTTCAACCTATTGTGAAGTGACGGTTAGTCTCCGAGAAAGCGATCGGTCGAGATTAATGCCACTTACTGTCTCGCGAGCGGCAACGTCGACGACGACCTCTGCGATAGGAGCAGGGATGGGTGCAGCGGCAGTCAGCAGAGAGACTGTGAAAAATCGCGTCAGTTTCGCAGCATGAACGAGAGAAAGGGATCAGCTGCTCACAAGAAGCCACGAAGAAAGCGAAGAGGAGTTTAGACTGCATGGCTATTAAGGCACTGAGGAGTGGGTGCGAAGGTGTGGAGTGAAAAGTGGGCAAGCGGGAAATGTTTGCTGCATCCCAGATCGGCAAGAAACGACCTTATAACATACTGTCAGCGCAGGTTGAAGGGGGCTTCCCAATCGGGAAATTCGTTTGTTGTGCCCTGCGAATCTCGTTGACATCAGTGAAATATTCCACGACATGGACTTATTTCCCTCTGATCATTGTACTTTGACGGTCCGTTCCGAGTGCGATAGATGGGGGCTGGGAGCTGATGAAGGCTGCAGATGAGGCCGAGAACAACTGCCCGCTAGATGTCAAGTTACCGGTGTCGACCGCGAAGATTTGACGATAGCTAGGAAGTCGTCGTAGATCCTCGGAGCACCCAGAAGAAGACGAGGCTTGCCTCTGCAGATTGAAGAAAGGCCGGGCAGTGAACTTTGGCGAATTTTCCCTGCCTTCCGCTTTAACTGTCGCTAGTCGTTGTCAAACATTCGGCGAGGCTAACTCTGGAGGTTTGTCTCGCGTAGAATATGGTACATTGCACAATGCCATGCATAGAGCTCAAAGAGGTCAGATTTGCTACTGTGGAAGAGTAACCAAACTGTGCAAGGTGGAAGAAGGATGATGAAGCTTGAGAACAACTTTGAACAAGGGACCGACCGCAGGCGCCGGAGCTCCCAAAGCACTCTTAGCGCCCATGGTCACCGCGGCAAGCCTCAAACGGAATCTTGCTGCTACCACTGCCTCAAAACAAGACGCACGAAGCTTCTCAACTGTCCCTAATTTCAGCTATCTTCTCTGAAGAAGCAGCCGTCCCTTGAAAGAAGTCCATAACAGTTCTCATTTTGACAATGGACGCAATAAGCGCGATATGAATACAACAACAAATTATCTCCCAGCATAACTACAACACGCGCGACTACCATTCTAGACGCTATCGTTTTCGAGGATGCACCTACAAGAACCATTAGAGAACAGTTTTGACGAAGTAGCGAGGATAAGGACCCACCTAGCTGGAAGAGGCGGAAAGCAAACCTGGCTGTTGATGCCAGCGATGTCTGCTCTTCTTGAAGCGCCCGCCAACCGCTCTCGCCAGTTTCTCCAGCGCACCGTGTCCTTCCACACATCCACCCTCCGCCCCACTCGACGTGCTATCAGTGAGTGGGGCTCCTTTTCCGAGGAGCCAGCAGAACCGTCAAACACCCGGTTCGTCGTCAGAGTAGAACTCGTCATCGTCCTCGTCGACCGAAGTAAGGTTCATGAAGTCGACCTTGTAGCGAAGGAGACCGCCAATACCACCGAAGCCCTTGACGAACTGAGCACCCTCCTGGGATCGGTTGGTGACGAATTCGAGGTTGGCACCAAAGTCCTTGTACTTCTCGGCGAACCATTCGAGAAGAAGGGTAGGCTCTTCAGCGCTCTCCATCTCGAGACCGGTCGATTTGTCCATGAACTTTTCACGGTCCTTCTCCTGCTCCTTGTTGACGTGAACGGTGATGATCTCTGAAAGGATGTTAGCTGTGCAATAATACAAGACAACGAAGCGCTGACCTGCAGCAGCATTGCGAAGGACATGACGAGTGATGTCCAAGTTTTCCCAGACAACGAGCGTTTCCACAGCACCAAGCTCAAGAGCCTTGAGCGTATCCTCGATACCAAAGCAGTATTTGCCGGTATCCTGACTGATCTCGTCGAAGTACTTCTGAATGAGCTTCTTTTCCTGGACGAACTTGACGTTGGACAAAGACTCCGCGGCGAGTTCAATAGCCTATAGGTTTGATGTGAATATAGCTCAAAGTGAACAAGAGAGCACACACGAACCTGGTTGAATCCGTTTTCACCTCCATAACTGACATCGACGACCTTGACAATCTTAGCCGCGAGACGACCGTCGAATAGGTCACTCTGACTGAGCTCGGTCTTGAAGTCGGCGCTACCAGCGAGTACGAGGCCAGTCACGTTGACTTTGTCGGCGGTGATGAAGTGCTGCACTGCCAACTCAGCGACCTTACGGACGTAGTTGTGACGCTTCTCGTCTCGCAGACGTGAGAAACGCAACGCCGACTGACCACCACGACCGTGCTTCTTGGGAAGGTCGACGGTGAATTTGTGGATAACATCGCGGGTGTTGCCTGATAGGGTGCCGAACAGGGTGCCGTTACCGTCCATGACGATGAATCCGAATCGAGAGTCGGACTCCAAGAGCTCAGAGAGCGCCTCGGTGTGGAATTTGTTATCACAGAGATAGAGCGACCTATCATACTGTCAGTCGGGACCGAGAGATGCGAAAGCCATGTTGACTCAACGTATTGATCGGCTTGTGAGGCTCGAAATCGAAGGACACCTTCTTCTCCTTGCCCTCGTCGGTCAAGATGGTCCCGACGAACAGCACGAGACCATTGGGCGGGACACGGTTGTAAAGTTTGAGACGTTGCTGGGTACTCGTGATGGCAGCCAGTACAGACTGCCTGTTCACACGAGACTTGATGTTCGATGCAGTACCGTACTCCTGCGTCAACATGTTTGCAGCACGCGAAATTTGATCCTGATAGGAGAATCCCTGCGTTAGCCTGACTTTAGGCAAATCTTTCAGATGATGCTGCGCACTTTTGGCGGCAAGATGAGACTGATCATAGACGTTCCAGCACTATTAGGCAAGATTATCAGTGTCTGCGTTGCATCCCGAGATAACGAGGCATACGCACCCTCTGGCATGGTCCAACGACTTGATCAATTTCTTGACCTTCCACATCTGAATGTTTTGTTCGGCAACATCGGGCGCGTTGCTACTCATGGTCAGAGCAAGACCGGGCGTAGAAGGAGGGGGGATGGAGGGGAAAAGCGTTGAGCTCCGTGATGTCAAACTGTGAAAACCCAATCAGTGTCAAATGTGATCAACGGTCAGTAACTCGTTTAGGGCGGGCCTCACGTCTCTTCATCGGCGCCTTGCTATGTCCACCAATCTCAAGCGAAAGGCGGCTCCAGATGTCCTCGTTCAGCCAGGAAAGCGTATAAAGATAATGCCCAGTGTACTGCCTACAGAGGCAGCACCCGCTCCTGCACCCCTGCCTCCGGTGAACCTACCAGTCGTTGATCCCAAGCCAAGCGGTGTCCAACGCAAGAAGATGCCTCCACAGAGGCCCTTTCCCTCGGTTCCAACTTCGACGTCTGCCACCGTTCCGTACTCTGCGCGTACAGACGGCAAGAACTTCATTTGCATCACGCGTAAAACGTCTCTCGGCACGTACATGCGCCGGTGCAAAGACGTGGTTCTGAAAGACGGGTACTTGTCTATCCGTGTCGAATCTAGCACACATTCTAATAGATGTACGCAGGTACAAGACATTGACTCTGTGTGCTATGGGCGCTGCAATTCCACTACTGATCCAGCTGTCTGCGGCCCTCCCTCCGATTCTCCCGTACGCGGCCAGCGATATCGTCACGGAGATCACAACGGGCACGCAGGACGTCCAAGATGAACTCATACCAGACGATGACGAGCAAGAGCCCACCTTCGAGTCGAGGTCAAAATCAACCCTTACGATTGTCATGAAGATCGGAGATGGCGTGAAGGAAGCGTCAACGACCAACAGAGGAGGTCGTAAGAAGCGAAAACAGGGACCTCCAGCCAACGCCTCCGCTGGTTCATCAAAGAAAGCAAAGGACAAGTCAGCTGCCCAGGCTGTGTTCCAGGAACCTGAGCAGAACATGGAAGAGTAAATCGACCATGCTCACCAGCAGACACATCTGCACCTTCACAAATGTGAGTTAGCCCATGCCTCGCGATACAGCCCGTCTAATAAGATAACCTCAGCAAGCGAATCCACCCATTCTTGCCGGCCTCTACCCGGAAGAACTGCTGCTACAATCATCACTCGACCGTCGCTCAGCTACAGGTTGCTCAATGCCAGCTTCCAGCAACCGGATGTGTTGTGATGTTGGTTAGGGAGAACGGACAGTTATCGAGGGTCTAGTTCGATGCATCGATGGGACTATACTCCTCCGCGACGGCGGGAAGACTTGCTGAGAGAAGCAATAGCGCTGGCCGGATCAGCAGTCGATACTTGACGGGACAATCAAGCGCAAATCCAGCAGGACGGTCAAATTGGGGTCGAGGGGTTGCCATCTGTTTTGCATCAGCGATCGGCTGGCCTTTCAGTAGCTTGCTAGGTAGAGTGACTGTACCCGAAATCCCCGTACTCAGAGATCCCAAGATCCACGTCTGCTTCATCCGATTGTTACAAAATATTGGACGTCGCAGTACGACCATCTTCAACTCCTGCCGTTTTCCGAAAAAAGTCATACAGTAGGACGCGATCATGTGCATGACGGCGACCTCGAATTCTTGCCTCCTCCCAACCATCCTCGGCCAAAGCACCATACAGTTCATTCTATCTGCGACTTGAACGATTGTGAACGATTGTGGAAAACAGTCGTGAAGAAGCGGTACTCAGCAGTAGTAACATTCGCTTCATCATCCAGTGTATTCACAGTACTTCCTTCTGATCCTCCCGTCGCCCCTCGACGAACAGCTCTCTCCACCTCTTCCTCCCATACGCACATTCGAACCTCTTAATTGCTCTGCACAGGAGAAACACGAAGTAATGGAGAGAGTGCTCGTCTGAATTCATGGCCCTCGCTGAACCTTTCACCGACCAACTAGACACCAAATTACTCCAGCCTTCGAAAATACGCCTTGTGCTTGCTGCGGACTGAGGGAAGAGACAGTCTTGAACGGGCACAACACGTTCCGTGGCCCAGCGCTCAACGGCCCACTTCCGTCGCGTCAATTAGACCTCGTACGACAGGCCGCGCAGTGCACCCAGGACAAGCTTCGCCCAATTAGACGAGGCAATGCGTCGTCTAGCGGAAGCCCGGGACCACGTCGCCGCCGTCGACTACCACCATCGCTCCTGGCTGAGCCCTATAAACAGCGCTCCCGACGATATCCTTTTCCTCGTCTTCTCTCAGCTCGTTCAGCCCAAGGAAGACTCGTTGTGGCATGTAGCTGCCGTGTGCCAACGATGGAGAAGAGTAGCACTTGCACAGTCTGGGCTTTGGACACAGATAACACATGGACACACGCCGAACGACCCACTAGAGATGCATAGGTTGGAACTGCAGCTGCAACGATCCCAAGAGAGCATGTTGCATCTAGACTGGAAAAATCTACCGAAGGATCGCAATCGGCAAGCAAAATACCATCTCAAACATGCAGAGCGCGAAGGAGAAGCATTCAACATCATCGCGAAAAACGCTCATAGGTTCAGTTCGGTGCACGCATTGTTCGATTGGCACGACAACTTCACAGTGGAGGACGCTGACTTCAGCAACCTACGCGTTCTCAGCGTACATCACACAATTGAAATGAAGACCGTGGATACCACATATGTGTTTTGGCCAGACTACGTATTCTGGGCTAACCGCCCGCCTCCTCTATTCGCGAAAGCCTCCAACTTGACAGCTCTCGCGCTCGGTAGAGCCACCCTGCACAACGCTCTCTCGGGTCTTTCCCCAGTGAACAGCCTACGTCACCTCACACTCGACAGAATCAGGGCATCCCCCGAAGAACTGCTCGACCTACTCAGCAGTAATCCACACCTAGTCGAACTAAACCTGCTCGAGCTCATAGTTTTTGGTTCGGACGACGAAGAGAGTATGCCTATCCCATCCGCCAACCACACGGTTACTCTCTCCCATCTCACCCTTCTCCGCGTACGCTTCGAGCTCCAGGACACTGACGCAGATTCACTGACGCAGATATGGACGAGGAGAACATGCTCATACAGCCGGTACATGTCATGCTGGGGGGTCACCTCTTCGCTCCAAATCTAGAGAAACTCCATTTGGACGCCATCGGCTCTGTGGACGCTCCTGGGTCCGCTGACTTCGATATCGAACAGACAATGTGCTTTTTGAAGAATTCCAACACTCCGAACGTTAAGCAGCTCGTTCTTACGCGGCTGCCTAATGCTCTATCGCCAAAGCACATTGCCCTGTTATTCGCAGCGTTGCCCGCGTTGGAACACCTTGTGGTTGTTCGTCCATTTCGGTTGACTTCGGATTGGATACTAGCGGCCCTCGCCACTCCCATGCCACATCCCACTTCCTCTCAAAATGCACGGTCCCTACCCCAGCGGTTGTGCCCTCTTATTCAGCACCTTACCCTCTCAAGATCAGGATTCAGTCTACCGCAGCTGAAAGCTGTTGTGGAGCCACGTTTGGGCCCAGGGAGCCACAGGTTCAAGCGCATCTCCCAATACGAACCATTCAGGTACCTCTCCTGTTACAAGAACCGACCAGAGTTTCGTGTGTGGAGAACCCGCATGAAGACTGAAAACGGGGTGGTGTTTGATGCAGACTTTCCACCCGAGCTCATAGGCTTGAAGGACGAACGCGAACGTTTGATAAACGGCAGGCCGATGGCGGAGTCCGTGACGATTCATAGTTTCCCTGAAGTGCCAGACGTCGATACCGAGGATGAGTCTTAAAAAGAGGCGGATTACTTCGTGGATATTGGAAGCCCGACCCAAATTGACGCGGTGCGCCTGTGCAGTCTTCGTGCACCCTTGATACCTCCGCCCGGGCAGTGTGAGCAGCGGTGGACAATGGCGACGAGGAGCTTGTGCTGCCTCCAAATTCGCCACATACCCCCGCCCGGGTGTGAGCAGCGGTGAGTAGGGGTCAGCGGGAAGAGCCGTGGCTCGCGCAGTGCTAATTTGGGGGCTTATAGTGCACAAGAGAGTCGAAGAGGAGGGGCATGGTTGGAGAGTGGAGGTTGAAGAGAAGAGATGGAAGTTTGGTGGAGGTGATGCCCTCAATTCTCGCAATCATGACCGTTCTCCCGGTCCTTCCCAGCTTCACCTCCACGCTCTCCACCAGCCATCATCTCTTTTATTCCTTGCTTCTCCTCCACCGACTCCATCACTCTCATCTCTATCTCAGCTCCTTCCCCTTCATGATCCCTCTCCGATGGTCGCCTCCCTCAGCGAAATTTGAGCGCAATGCTTAAGATTCTTCAGTGCCATGTCCTTTACCTACAACAACATACTGTATGTATGCTACCTAATACATCTACAATATATACAAAGCATGTCAATCATTCCGAAAATACAGAGTCGCTTTGTGAATACAGCGTGTCGATATCATAAACCCCTACTCGAATACGTGTCCATTCCAAATCTACACCACTCGTGCAGCTGCACTCTTCGTAACAGTATGACGAAACCCGTGCATTCCCTGCGGCGCAACAACCAGCTCAGGCATCCAAAACTCCCCAAAGCACCGCAAGCCCTTCGTCTCAGGAGTCTGCTGTGCCAGGCTGAGAGTGGGCAAGAAGTGAATGCGGTTGATGACGGGTGGTGCCCATCTTCGGAGGTCGCATCTTCAGAGTCCGTAGTTGCATCTTCCTTTTATGGCGCTGGTCCTTACAGCTCCTTGCATCCAATCAGCACCCATAAGAGCCTAACGCGGTCTCGTGAGCTTCAGACGCGTTCCCACAGCCACATCTTTGGCACATGCTCCACTGGCAACAATGGTCGTCATGCAGACAGCAGACAGCGGACGTTGTTCAACCATAGCATCACCACCATACCATCACCACCATACCATCACCACCATACCATCACCACCATACCATCACCACCATAGCATCACCACCATACCATAAATACCTCAGCGCTTCTACTCACAGCTCATCTCATACCCCCACCCATCCCCATAAAAATGCCCGGTACGTCCACATTCTTTGAGTCCTCAACTTGAATACTAATCCAATGACGACATAGCCACCAAACGCAAAGCCCCCAACTCTACCGCCAGCGACGGTGCATCCTCCCGCACAACCCGCTCCAAGCAAGCCAAAACAGACGGTGCATCTTCCCCCGAATCCAAACCCAAGTCCACCCCATCCAAACCCAAGCCTAAACGCGGCCCCAAGGTCAGTTTCCCCACCACACACCCCACACTCAATAAATTCGTCATTAACAGCATCAATCACTCTAGCATGCGATCCCCACTTCTTCGTTCAAAGCCAAAGCCATGCCCTTGCATGTGAACATCACACACACACCTCCCCCTATTGTAGATGAGAACGAGGTATCCGTCGCTGCCGCCGACCCTGGGTTCATCGGCGCCTCCACCCTCGTCGTGTCGGAGTTTAGCACGGGGAGTTATGGGTGGAAAGGCTCGAAGAGGGTGACGATTGAGTTGCCTGGTGCTGAAGGGGAGGAGAAAGAGAAGGTGCAGGTTATGATTACGTATGTGGGATTTCCTTTCTTTTGCAGCCGGGCGTGGGATGCTGACATATTTTTGGCTGGTTCAGGATCAACGCCACGGTTGTTGGGAGTAAGAACCAGGAGGAGGGTGAGAAGAATGGGGATGCTGATGCTGAGGCGAAGAAGGACGCGGCAGAGGAGACTGCTGAGGAGGATGAAGATAAGGACGACAACTAGGCCTTCGAATTCGAGCTTCGATGCTTCACCTTCGCGCAAAACCCAGATAAAGTCCTACACGGATTTGAAAGAACTCGTGTTGATAACCACCCGCTTTCTATATACTCACTTATACCTTACAGCTACGCTAACCGTTCTGAGCTTGTTTACCTTGTTGCAATTGTTTACCCCTCGTATCCTATTTACCAATGTATGGAACAATTCACAAAACATCTGCCACAGTTTGACCGCCGTCTTGGTAACGACAACACGGAATTCAGCAGTATCTTGCTGTGAGAAAATCGGGAAGTAATGCGCCCCTCCGTTATCATCCCGTTACGGAGCTTGAGCCCACAAACGCTGGCCGTGCAGCAACAAAAACATCGATTATCCTATTATTACACGAACACCCCCACCCAGAGTCCTAATCAGCATTAAACGGAGGCAACACCTGCCTCCTCCCCTTCACAGGCCATACCTCCACCATCCCCTCCTCAACATCCCACATCCTCCCACCCCGCACCACGTACCTGATCTCCCGCGTCCCCGTGATCGGCCCATTCAGCAGATCCACTTCCGGATGGTAGACTAAGAAGTCTGCAAGTTTCCCTGGAGCGAGCGAGCCGATGGAGGATGCGAGGCCGAGGGTGAGTGCCGCGTCGTATGTCGCTGCGCGAAGGACCTAGATTGAGCTAGTAGTCAGTTAATTGACCTGAGGCGGGAAGGGAAAGAAGGGAAGTGTGCCTCGTAATTAGTCAACCCTCCAACCTTCGCGAACACCATCTCTTCATGATAGTTCAGGCCCAGCGGAGGCTCACCATGCGCCCCGATATGCGCTTTCAGACCCCGGTGCACCATATCCGCCACAGAGGTGGAAGTGTTAAACAGGGAGTACGCTGCGGGGTCAACCATCCATCATCAGATACGCTGAAGTGTGAGCTCAGGAGACAGTGAGAAAAATACGCACAATGCATAGGCCTCGCCGTCGACTCCGTCACACCAAGCAACTCATCGTGCCTATTGAACGTGCGCAACCTTTGTGCAAGACCCGCGTCAGCCTATCTATGCCTTCCCTCGTCAACTGCATCAGACTCACTTGG
Source organism: Pterulicium gracile (assembly GCA_004369125.1). Taxonomy (NCBI): domain Eukaryota; kingdom Fungi; phylum Basidiomycota; class Agaricomycetes; order Agaricales; family Pterulaceae; genus Pterulicium; species Pterulicium gracile. The sequence continues at coordinate 2,379,196 of ML178814.1, read as the reverse complement.
GATCATTCGGAATATCCTCCGTCGCCCAAACCAACTGCTCCCCAAACGCCCCACCGTAGTTCACGACATGCGTCGGTGTGTTCCCCGTGCCACTCTCTGCGAAGAGCGTCTTGACGTCGTCGTATAGGACTGGGACGGGGATGGAGTGTTCGACGGTGGTCATGCCTGTAGAGTGATGGGTTAGACTTGTTCAGGCTTGGGAACAGGAATAGAGAACCGTCGATGATGAAGGTCATGTCCCAATCGTAGTTCATGCCCTTGCGGTCGCGAAGAGTCAGAGAAAGCCTCAAGATGAGAGCAAAGCAGAACTCACCCCCTCTGGTACACAAAGCATCCTCAACTTCGGCTCCCTAGCCTTCAGGAGCAGCCTCTGCCGGTACGCCCTTCATTGGGCAAACACGTCGTCAGCTCCAGCCCAACGAAGCCTGATCATGAAAAGTCCAGCTCACCTAGAAGATAGCTGATAATTCTTATACGAAATCGCCGCCGGTCCACCCTCCACCTTGATCCTCACCAGCGCAGCCTCAGCAGTAGTCATGTCCACGATAGGCTGATGGAGTTGTTCGTCGGCGGCACCGTAGATGACACCGCCGACGGAGAATATCCTGGGGCCTATCATTTGGCCGGATTCGATGCGCGTGCGTTCGACGAAGGCGGCGACATTGTCCGCGCTGGGGCTGGGAAAGTGGATCGTTAGAAGGTGTTAACGAGGAGAAGTGAGAGAAAGACGTACTTGTGTAGTGTGGTAACACCTATTATGACATGTTGAAATTAGCTACCGAAGGAAAAGTCGAAAGACGCGCATAACGTACCATGCGCCAGGAACGTCTCCATCTCCCACGACTTCGCAGGTAGCCTCACACCAAACCCGCCCCAATGAGCATGAACGTCGATGAACCCCGGTACAACGTAAGCTAACACGACCGTCTATCAGCTCAGGTCAACATGATATCCACAAGCAGAGACGTACCGCCAAGCCCGTCAATAAGCGTATACCCATTACTCACACCCTCCTCCATAACCCTTGCTACGTCCTCTTGCACAGAGAAAAAGGACTTGATAACCCCATCCTTAACTGTCAAGATCCCCGGACGCGCGGTCTCTCCTGAGGTCGGCTCCATGTCCAGAACCGTCACGTTGTAAACGACGAGGGTGTTACTCCCCGTAGCTGCCGCGTCCCGCCTCAACCTCGCGATATCGGTGGAGTGGTGGACCTCGAGTTCTTGGAAGCGAACGAAGGGGTGAATGCAGTTGAATCCGGATGGGTCCTTGTGGGTTTTCCCAGTGCATTGGTGCAGCTTTGACACTTCGAGGGAGTGTAAGTGGGGTCCTGAACGGATACATGCAGGTCAGATCGAGTGACAACAGGGAAACATGATCATCCCACCGAGGAACCAAAACACCGTCTTCCCATCCCCACTAAACGCAACATCATGCCCCCCATGCAAACTAGCCCTCACCAACCCCTCCGTCGCATTCCCAGGCTTACTCCACACCGCCTCGTCAGCCTTCACCTTCTTCGTCGCAATCAACTGCACCTGATAAAACTCCACCATCGCAAACGTCTCCCGACCAGGCGATAAACTCGTCTCGCTAGACATCCTCCCCTCCGCAATCGTCTTATGCGGGTACTTCCCCGCTGCATCAGGGCTTGCACTCAAGTCGATGGAGAAGGTCCGGTGCGATTGCGCCACCATCAAAGTCTTGTTCCCGTCTTCGAAACGAAGGCGGAGATGATCCCCCGTGCTGATTTCGCTCGGTACGAAACGGAGGTTCTTCACCTTGATGCTCTGCGAGACCGGTATATCTGGAAGGTCGATGTCAGCGAGGTAGAGGCCCGGCAAGGCGGTAGCGACAACGTTCCCTGTGAGCAGGTCCCCAGGGAGCTTGACGAATGCGAGCGAGCGCTTCGTGCCTTTGCAAGAGCAGAGAACGGGGGCATAGTACCTCCCGCGCGGAATCCCATTGAGTTCGTGTGCGACTTTCGCGTTGATATCTGCGATTTCGATGGCGGAGAAGGAGGTGTCGTCCCATCGGGCTTGGATGACGAGTGGACCTTTGTCGTTGCTGATGAAGGAGGGGGAGTAGTATGCACGGTCTTTCCTGAGTGAGGGGACTGGTTGTGGGTTGGAGCGATCGCCGACGAGGTGGTGGTAGGTTCTGCTGCCGGCTGTGAATACGACGCGTTTGCCTGTGTGATCTGCACTGAGTTCCTTGAATGCGCGCGCGCGCTGGGTATCAGCGGACTCGACGGCGGTGAGATCGTACTGCTCCGTACGCGTGTCGGCCAGTTGGAGGTGGATGTTGGCGATGAAAGGGATGGGCTGGGGAGAAGCGGACGACGAGCTGACTCGTTCACCAAAGGCGTTGCGGCCTAGTGGCACGTTCCAAATCTGCCCTGCTGCCCAGATGATGATGGCACTATCATCAGCGGTGAACGAGAAGGACGGGTAGGTGCCCATGGGGGCCGATATCGTGGTTAGGTCGTAGGTAAGCCCGTACCATATCTGGTGGATGGTACCGGATACAAGGTCCCTGGAGGAAGCATGAGAAGAGGTAATGTACTGAAGAAGTAGGGCAATCACTTCAAGACAAGAGCTTCCTTGTCGCGAACTCTAGTGACGAAAGCGAGCGTGCGCCCGTCTCTCGAAAGCTCTGGTCGCGAAGCACCACCCGGAAACGACGAAACAAGTGTCTCGGTCGCGTTTGTCGTCAAGTTGCGCGCGAATATGGAATAGATGCCAGAATGAACGTCTGCAAAACGTTAGCCGGGCGCGTTGGTGCAGAATGTTACCAGGACGCTGCTGACCTTTGCTATAGTTGAACTCGCTCTCATCGATAACATTCTTCGCGTATATAAGACCGCCTTCTCCATTCCAAATGAACTGCTCAGGGCCGACTTGAAGCTCGCCATATTCTTCGATATCCCAGCCGCGAGGGAGCGTTCTCCCTACAACGCGCTGACCACTTCCAGCTTGGATCTCGGTCTTGGAGGAAGGAACTTCGTACTCCCAGCCTTCTCCAGCGGGGATGCTGCGGTCGGAGGTGTACCACTTCGTAGCGATGATCTTCTTTCCCGAAGGATGGAAACGGGCGTCGGACACCCATCTGTACGTTTCGTTGGTGATGCGAATGGCTGGGGTACAATGTCAGTATCCGGCTAGACGTTATGCAAAGGGTACGTACCGGAGTCTCGCCCTTCCCTGAGCAGTCTTCTCGTCGTCCTCTCGGGGACTTCTGGGATGCCTTGTGCAAGGAGCTGTTGGTCCTCCTCCATTAATCGTGTAAGGGCGTGTTCGGCCTCAGCCGAGTGCTTGACACATCCCTTCCACTCCATAACCCAAATGTTCTCCACGCCTAGCTCAGCGTCACTCCTGTAAACCAACCTCTTCCCATCGGGCGAGAAGCGTGGGTCCGAGTCGTACGGGATCCCTGTGAGCACTGGTAGGGCCTTAGTTCGGTCCTGTGACCCAGAGCTGCTATATGCAGAAGCGGGCAAGCAGTACACGTCTCCTAGCATATCGAATACGATGTCGCCGGTCCTGGGATGCACATCGAGCCGCATCCATGTTCCCTCCTGGACGGTGTAATCCAGAGAGCGAGGGTAGGGAAAGTCTGTGGAGATATCCCAGGGGGTGGGCTGGAGGATAGGCCATATGTTATCTTGCCATTCTTCTGGTTCTGCCACGGTCGAGCTTGAACTCCAAGGAACAGTAGAGAAAGTGGAGAGCGAGATTGAGATGGCTAGAAGCAGCAACAGCGGCAAGAACTTTCGACTTGGTCTCGTGGGTATCAGGCGGTGCTGGAAACCGACTGGATCTTGTGGCTGGCCCATGGTGGGAGAAAGCAAGATGAGGAAGAGGGTAGGAGCAACGACTGAGCAACGTCAAATGGGATGGTGGAAGGAATGTTCGCACGTCGTGGTCATCTTCGTCATTCAGCCTCAGAGCCAATTCACACGACGGGCCTTCTTTTCTATTTTTGCCGTCCTACAACAGAGGGCAGGGCACGTAGACGCACTCAACGCTGAGCACACAACTTTTGCAAAAAGTCCGTTCATTGTAACAGCCCAACGCTGATCAAGAGGAACCGGGGCAACTTGGGGGCCTTAGAGGGTCCGAAACACTTGGATCTCACAGAGATCCACACTACATTGCCAAGAGCTAGAACGCGGTCACAGCGCCGTGTTGCCATCATCTTAATGTCACATCAAAATTCGCCATAGTCTGCACCGTGTCGACGCCAGATATGACTCCAACGCCTCTTGTAGCTGGGTCAAGCCATATCTCGTCATTGACTCGGTAAACTGTTGGATCTGAGAAGAGACCACCTGGAGTAGGGGGTTTGCGGGGGACGTGGAAGTGGGAGAGAACGCAATAAGGGCACCGGCAACGAATTCGAGCATCGCATCCGTAATTGACTGACGTAGACAGACGACAACCAGATGCTCCAACGATGGCATAGCTGCTAGCAATGCCACGAGATCCTCTGGAGAAGCAGAAGCCGACATCCTTGTGATGATGATCTGCTGAACATCTGGAGTGCCCGATTTATCCAAGAACAGCACTGTCTGTGCTATGTCGAACTCGGCGGATCCGGTGGCCCGAACTGAGTCGATGACGTCCAAATGGAGTTTCTCTAGATTGGGAGCACAGAGGTGACCCAGCACGGCTTGCACTGGCTGTCTGACCATGTGTTCCTGATCCAGATTTGCGTTGGTGTCTAGGAGTTCGAAGCGTACGTGCAGGGAGGTAAGATGAGAGACGGTGGTCATCTCGTCGGCTGATGGAATATGCATCTCATCTACCTCGTACGAGAGGAAGGTAAAGAAGAATCGGAAAAGGTTTAGCTCGATTAAGTTGGGCGTGCGGTGAAGTAGGTCGAACAGCTGTTTGGCATTTGCGAGGACTTTGTCGAGTGTCAGACGAAGGTGATTGGTGACGGAAGGAAGGGTTGCAATGACGGGGGACAGGTTGACTCTATCGATGGTGAAAGCTATTAAGTGCTTTGGCGCACACTTATGGCCATCCGTGGACCCAGAACATGTCTACGTCGTTATTGTCTGCGATCGTGGTGAATGCTTCGAGGGAACGCAGGTTGACGAACCCATATTTGCCGGATGTCCTATCGGTCTTCCACGCGTCGATTTTTTTTTCGGTCGTACCAATCGAATAGCGCGTGCATCGAAGTGAATCTGTCGCAGTTGCTTGTCACATAAGTGAACGCTTCTTGCTCGCGCCCTTCAAGATGACGGTTCGACGCTCGTCCATCGGGATCTTTGGGTAGACTTTGCCATTCATACTGACTCCGGATCGTTGCAGTTGGATCTTCAACCGATGTAACTCCAGCGGGCTGTCCATAAACCCATGCGTTATCTGCGTCCAAAGCGAGGGATG
>ML178814.1:2279005-2373045 GCA_004369125.1 Pterulicium gracile | reverse complement strand
GAGGTGGCACAAAGTCAGTGCCCGCAATATCTGGAGTTTGAGGACGGGTGCCCGCCAACGCATCCAGGGCAGAAGATGGACCAACCACCATTTCCGTGCTACTCTCGGAGTGACCCATAGAATGTGGCGAACTTGCGCTGGTTCTCGGTGCTGTATCGAGAACGTCCAGTTCAGCTTCGTTGTCTTCAGTTTCTGTGAGTTCCATATGATCTGCAAGTGAAAGAGTGTCGTTGTCACTAAGTAGTGGAGCGCGTCGAAAGTAATCATCGCGGAAAAACATCGAACCGCCACGTTGTGTGTCGACGAGCTTCGGAATATCATTCCTTGTGGACGTTGGGTATACTGCTGCGGCTACATCTTGGCCGGAGCAGGTGTGCCTAGAAGAATCTTGGCTGGAAAGTATTGCGAGGCAAAGCCAGCAGAAAAGTCTGTCACATTTGCAGGTTACACGGTCGCAGCTGCGCTGGGTTTTTTGGATGTTTTGTCCACAACCTGGACAGCTTTTGGTATTGTGATTCTTAGCCCACCGGTCAAATTCAAGCGCTCCTTGTTGACCCTGGACCATGATGGCTTCGCAGGACAGCCCTTTCTGCTGATGAGCCTCCTGGCCGCAGCCAGAGCACAGAAGGAAGAAGCACGATGGGCACTCCAGCCGCGTCGAAGTCATCCGATGTATCTGCAGACAGTCAGGCGTGGGGCATCGGCGGTGTTTCTTGGAAGTGCCAGACAGGTAAGCGTCAAACGCCATCTCCAGAAGGCGCGCAAACTGCTCTGGTGGGAGTAAGCATCGGATAACTGCCATGGAAACTGGAGCTCCGCATTTGCCTCCATCCTCCCAGCAGCAGACAAGCGGAAGGTCTTCTTTGCTCTCAGGTGTTGATACGAGGTGGTAGATACAGGCTACACAGTAGGTGTGGCCGCACGTGAGAGAAATAGGGGACGAAGCTGCATTGGTGCATACGGGACATACAGCATCAACTGTAGGTCGAGGGCTCTTTTCTGGCTTGTGAACCGGTGGAGATTACGAGCTTCGTTGAGAAGATCTTCCAGCATTGCGTTTGCTTCCCTCCTTCTGGAAAGGTGATGCTACATGGCGTTCCGGACGCGTTGACGGTTACGTTCTGCTCGCCCATCATCATCTTCATCCTGTGGATGCCTTCGCGTACCATGAATTCGACGGTATCTGGGGGAATGACGCGAGACGAGTGAAAGGCTTCGAGCCGCTTGATCTCCTTTCGAATATTCTTCTCGCAGAGGTCGACGTCCTGATATGTACCATATATGCGAAGAACGTTGTTCTTCGAGTCGCTGCGGATGAACGTTCTTGTGTCGAGCGCGATCTTCTCCAGGGCACCAGAGATGGCAAGCGAACGATCCCAGATTTTGACCTTCTTCCCAGCTGCCCTATGCGAAACTTGATTCTACCAACGGAGTGTAAGATATCTCCGCGGACAGTGCACAAGGCTCCGCCGAATTCATCGACGATAAATCGAAGAGGGCTAAGGTTGTTGCCCTTGAAAGTGTGGGAGAATGCATCCCAGCTACGCTTCTGAATGATATATTGCTCTCTTTCGATGGGTATCTCGAACTGATAACGGCTGGACAGTACGAGGTGAGGTCGCTGGTTGTCCAGAAACGGTAACTGACGGTTGAGCGAATCGTGTGCCTTCTTTGCGCCGGTCCAGGTGGTGAAATGAGCAGTGGCCCTAAGTTGGCAGTCGCTAGGTACGCGGTCGTGTGCTTCGAACGCTTTGAGGCCAAATGCCTTCACGTTGCAATTGGCGCGAACAGCGATGAAGGAGCCTGGAACATCGAACTTCAGTTGGTGATGCTGGATAATGTCGTTCGAATTCGAGAACCGCTTGATCTCGCGGTTAGTGGTCTTTCGGGGGACGCCTGTGATGACAATAGCGCTACGTGGCTAGGCCCTCGGGGACGCGCTCGCTCGGCTACGAAAACTTGTGTGCACCGTAACTTTGCTTCCGGAGAGAAGCTGGTTATTGAAGTTCATGGCTTGCTGCCGAGCGATGGCCGCGTTCGGACATGAAACGACGACGGAGGATGAGGGCTCACGCCAGCCTATCTGGAGCGCGTCCCGGGACGAACGACGCATATCACCAAGCCTAGCACCGTGCGCAGGCACGACGGACACGGGATGACCGTTGTACTCCAGTTGGTGGATTTTGGCCAACTTTTGGGCGGCTCGTTCGTCACAGAGAATGTATGCGTCATGGTACACAGAAAAATCCTCGTCGTAGATGGCCGGGAATTCGATGTACACTCCTTGGGGGTCTACACCATGACGCCGAAGTGATTGGTGTAGTTCCTCGAGGGTGCAGTCTGGTGGAACTTTGGAGATAGTGGATCGTTTGGATTCCATTGCGCTGAGCACGTCCTCCACCTGAAGCCCAGCACCGAATGTAACGCCAGTTGAGCTGAATACGCGTCGCTCCTTGCCAAGACCATCTTCATTCGAGTCGGCGCAATCTTCTCGCCCTCGCCGCTCTCGACTGCCCTCCAACGCACTCTGCGACTCTCTCGTGTCCCGCTCTTGTTGGCGAAGTCGAGATTGCACTGCATGTCGCTCCAGTTCCTCCTGATGTGACAGCTGGATGTCTTCGTGGGTTCCAAGATGTGGACGGTCCCAGTGGTCCATCTAACCGAACGCTCGTAAGTCATCATCTCGATACACGTTTCAATGTTGGAACGAACTTGGGTATCCAGCGTGATTGAACACTCGGTTGATGGTGAATGGGGATTTCCAGAGACTGGGCTTGCTGTCAGCTTGGATGCTGCGGGCGACTGAGAGCACTTGGTACTGACCTGTTCTCCGCATTGTATGAGGGCGACTCGGCCCTTCCGAGGGATTTCCACCGCCATTAACTGGCTGAATGGCAACCCGCTGTCTCCTTCTTCGCTCGCGTCTCTTGGCTGATCGTCGTGCTTTGGAAGCTTCCTGAGAGCTACTTCCTTGGTCTTCACGTTGATCTGCGTGAACTATGGGCATAGTCGCCTTCGGATTGGTTACATGTAGGACACAGGATAATCCGGATACAAGTTGGTGGCGTCGATGCTCCTGAATGAGGTTGAGAAGAGTTGAAGACAGGTGATGAGGATAAGGCCTATTAAACTTCATTGGCGCCGGATCCTCCACCAAACGGCGGTGACAGACGCCAGCTTCGGTGGGTCGTGTGAGCCTGTAGATAGACGCTGAGAACATGGCCAATCCACACAAGCTCTTCCCCAGAGAGTGAGCGGCATCGAGGAGTAACTGAATTGCATGCACTGAACGTTGAACTTGAAGATGAAGTGTACGTAGACTGAGGAGGAAAGCAGCCAGCCACAGTCACCATGCACATGCCGGTCATGAACCTGTACCAGATGAACCGGTGGCGTCCAGGCTGCACACAACACAACTCAATCACGAACCACCATTGCCCATGTTTAAATCTCGATCTCAATCTATGTCTGCCCTCAAAACCGTATTCGAGGAGCTCTTGGCAGACGCGACAAAACCTGTGGATACGGTCATGTATATGATCTCTTGCGAAGAAGGTGTCAGAGCTTCGCAGGGCGATGCACGAATGGAAGCCCTTCCGGTAAAGAGATCGTCTTCTCACCAATTCAAACTGGACTGACGTTTACAACCGCAACGTAGGAACTGGTCGATGTAGTCGAGGTATGACTGCATTTGGTTTGGGCTCAGATCATTTCTGACAAGTGGGCGCATCTGCAGCTCGCTGTTATAATCTACAGAACTCGACTTCTGGAGGGGATGTTAGCCACCTGGCCAACCTGCTGCACACCCGAAGAACCACTTCCCCCTCATGTAGTTTCGACCGTCCGTTTCTTTGAGGCTGTGAACGTGCTGATTGACCTATCCACCGACTGGGTTCTACAGCGTAAAGTGTCTTTCTACATCGAATCGTAATCTCGTTTCTCATTGCTGCTGGGCATTTACAGTGCGAATGGCAACGACGTACGACCTACTGCACGGCCGCGAGCTCATCGATGGAGATCTAGAGCACGAGACGCTGTTCTCGTTACCCGTCGACGCTGTCGAAGCTGCCGAGCAACTTTCAACGCCTCCCTTTGCGTTCTTCGATCTTTCCTCCGTCCAAAACGCCGCAAATCAAGCATGTGCACTACCTATGCCTGGGGTTCTGGCGCCGCGTTCACTCTTCCCCGTTTATCTGCCGTATCTTGCTCATATCCCGGTCAATTCTCTCCAGCACAAGTCAGAAACCGGTCTAACGAGCAGTCATACCCAAATGAGATCGACTCTGCCCGACCCTTCCTTAGACCCTCTCCAGATGCACGCGAGACTTCTCTCCGACCTTAATTACTTCATCCTCAACCGGTCTTTCGGCGCTCCGGATCTCTCCGTCTCTTCCTACTCGCCAGCACTATCTTCAACCCCCACGTTCTTATCTCCGTTAGTTCTTCCACAGATGTCTTGCATGAACGTAGACCAGCACCTGTACCCAATACTAGGGCAAACCCCGGACTCGCTTCCTTACGTCAATCAGGAACATGCCTACCATTCTACTCTTGCGCATGCGCCGACTGTCTCCACGTTCCATGGTGTCCTCCCTTATCCCATCGGCCAAATACACACAGCACAACTTTATGACAGTTCCATTCCAGAGGACCCTCTCGTTAACGCTGGCGATGAGGTTTTCAAGCCCGAGCTGGATCAATGGATAGAGAAGAATGAAAACTACTTGCAGTTTGCTGCAGAGAGCAGCTTAGGGCTGGGCCTCAACTTGCCGATTCAGAACACTGACTACATCGTCGTCAATACTCCTTCGTCCCAAGATGACCTCTCTGCATCAGCACCTCTTTTAGGAAGCTCTCGATCCCACAACGCTCTGCCGCTTGCCGAAGAGGTCAGCAGCGAGAAGAAGGCAGTCGCGTCCGTGTTTAAGCACGGCAGGAATAAAGAGAATATGTCTCGCAATGGCAGCTTTCTGGAAGCAGGACTTGTCAGTTCTTTCAAGTTCTTTTCATGAACCGCGTTGCCCTAATACTTTCATGTGCAGTGATTATCTTCAGTTTTAGGTCATCTCTGTGCAGGAAGGATGCGTGCTTGTGACGGCGCGGAAGAACATAACAGTTGTACATCACTATACCTCCAATTGTAATCCAATGCTCCGAATCAGAGCAGACTTCGAACTTCGCTTCGAATTTCGCGTACTACAAAGCTGCCCTCAAGTAAGAGGTCGTTGGTTGCCAAAGCTAGGGCCACCCACTGTAAACAGAGCCGGTTGGAAGTTGAGGCTCGGTCTCAGGGCGGATGGATCTGGCCCGAGGAGGGGCCGGGTGTGCCGGGAGCCCGAGCGTGTCCCACCCACGTCCCACACCTTGACAAACAACACTCACGATGCAAGTGAACCACCGCACTTCGCCTAATGGATTTGGATACCTTCCACAGATTCCTGGCCTCGTGAGTACATGGAACATTCCAGTCTCGATGGGAATCCCACTTTACGTCCCTGCTTTCCCATGGTGCTCACTTTCTATTGGCTGTAATTGACCTCCAAAGACAATAACGGTCGATCACCGTGATTTGAACAACAAAAGAATTGACTCTGCTGCTCAAGCAGGCTCTAACAGGGCACGGATATAAATTGACCAATGCGCCGTACTGTCCCTCATCGGACTGGTTCCTCTTTCTTTTTGTCATGCAAACCTCTTCCGACGAGCTTCCTGCGTACTCTCGCCACACTTCCACTCGTTCTCCTCGTCGCTCCAAGCCCTCCACCCCTCATCTCTTCTATCTCAGCAATGGCCCTATGCCCTGGCTCACGTTGAAGCTTTCTAGTTTCGCCACCTCTCCCGACAGAATCCCCAAGTACTACGAACGGGACAACGTCTCTGGCGATGTGATCATCGTGGCGGAGCATGGAGATTCGATTAGCTCCGTATCCGCTCAGGTATGTTGATCGTCTTCCATCTATCCTGTCGGTCCTGACCTCCGCATCTCACAGGTGACAGGCAGGGTCATCACTGGCGCTGGACCCACAGATTCCATCACCTTCTTGGATGTTGTGGTTCCTCTCTGGGCGAAAGCGTCCTCTCGATCCTCTTCTCCGCTTGCTGGTCAAGCAGAGAACATGCCACCAAAGCTTCATGGCACTTTCAAGTTCCCATTCTCGATACCTCTCCCCACGACGGCAGCTTTTGAATACCAGAAGTTCTCCTTGCCTCACTCATTCTCGGAGAAGCACACCCGTGCGAGCGTGGTTTACGAACTTTCTGTCCATGTTTCTCGTGGAAAGATGAGAGCCAACAACAAGTACGTTTTCGCCTGTTTCTTCTACTTGTATGACACTCGGCTGACCTGGAAACAGGCTGGTCACGCCCTTTGGATACGTCCCCTCCTCGAAGCCACCCAGCGCATCACAACAGCGACTTATGGCCTACGAGCAGAAACTCGAGATCCCCGGACCATCGCGCGATGAGAATGGATGGCAGGCGCTTGACGGCCATGAGGTTTTCTCTGGTTCTCTTTCTTCCATGTGTGTTATACTGATTTCTCATCGTCAAATAGCTTGCGATCGCCCTTCCTCTTGCCTACACTCGGTCCTCTGTCATCCCAATGGCTCTCCCACCTTTCTTGCTCGATTCATCCGATGTTCGCCTCCGAAGGCGAATCACCTGCAGACTCTCCAGCGGTCTCGTCGAGACTAAAGATGACTTCATCGCCGATGCTTCGTGGTGGGATGGACAGGAAGATCTTCGCGGTGAGGTGAAGCTCGACAAAGGCCTCATGCCCACGACTTCTCTGGGGCGGTGGTTCGACGTATCTGTGAGTAGCTTCCCTGCTCTTGTCCGATTACATATCTGACACAAACACCAGTACGCCCTTGTGTGTTTCTCGCCAACTGGAACTACCGCAGTAGCGGAGGTCCCCGTGGAGATCAACACTTCCTTCGCTGCTGGCCCCAAACCTATCTCGAACGCCCCTCCGCCCAACTACACCTCCAGCGTCAACGTTTCCGGCAAGCCACGCGTGAAGCGTCGCTCTGAGAACTACCAAGGTCCCTACACGCAACTCTACAGCATGCTCTAATGAGAGCCCTTTGCATGACAACGAACCATCTCCCGAATACGGACCTGAAGCACAGCCTTCACCCACACCACATTGACGATTTCACTTATTTTGGACTACTTGCTATCGCGTTGAATTTTCGCACTTGTCTATCATGGTCTTGTAGACCTGGCTGCCTTACTTTCTCGAACTGACGCCTTGACGATGTCTTCTCATGCTTTCTATGTCCTGCCGAGCTGTGCTCGTGTGATGCTTTGCACGGCTTTTGACGATATAATACTCTGTATCTGTAGCGCGTCTGTACCTACCACCCTAATAATGATACCCCGACCTTGCTATGTTCTCTGCCTTCACTACTAGTAGTAACTCTTAAAGCGGCGACGAACTTGGGCTGATCAGCTGTTGTGACAGTAGATGAATGCGCAGGTGATCTGGATGCGACTTGGACGCGACGCATATCCTCCACCGGGTCCAAACCCCGGGCTCATCAACGAGCACCTGGGTGTATCAATTCTGTGCTTAAATCCCTTCTCGTGTACATATACATGCTTCGCCCCCCGACTCAACTCATCTCTTGATACCCCCTGCATGCCATTCGTTCAACAGGAAGGACCCCATTCGAACCAAACCCGAACACACATTGCACCCTGCTCGCCTCTGTTGCGACGGACTTATGCGACCAGTACCCAGCGAGCCGGTGCTGATACCGCGAAAGTATCAAGAAGAGATATTCAATCGTGCACGGAGAGAAAACGTTATCGCAGTTCTGGCGACAGGAAGCGGGAAGACATTCATCAGCACCCTCTTGATCAAGCATGTTTCAACAGCGCAGAGTAACGCGAAGATAGTGTTTCTCGTCCCCAAGGTGAACTTGGTGAAGCAGCAGGGAGACTTCTTGTCCCGATCCACAGCGCTACGCATCCGCCAACTGCATGGAGAGGTGGACCTCGCGGATGGGCAGAGTTGGCGCAAGTTATTGGGCGAGGGGGACTGTTTCGTGATGACAGGTGAGTTACTTCTCCATATGTGAGGACGAGATGCTTGGAAATATGCTCATACTTGTCGCGCGTGTAGCACAGATCTTCTACAATCTTTTGTCACACTCCCATTGGATGTTCTCGGAGGTCAGCAACAGCGCGTTTCTTCGAGTTCATTAAACTCAACCTGACTCATCCGCGTTCGTAATAGATCGCTCTGGTAGTCTTTGATGAATGCCACAACGCAAGAGGAAATCACCCTTACATGAAGGTCATGCGGGAGTACTGGGCCCTCAAGCAGAGACAACACCGGCCAAGGATATTTGGGATGACTGCGTCGCCAGTAACGAATGCGAAGGACTGGAACATCGAGGAAATGCTGAAGAGGTTGGAAAGGTCCCTAGACTGCAAGATCATCGGTGTTCTGGACAATGTACGGGAATTGAACACGCATTCTCCAAAACCAATAGAGGTATGTCTCTGGTTATCTTGCTACTGGTCTGGTCGCTTTCTGAACCTGCAATAGGTCATGAAGGAGTACGCCGCTCTCGAGGAGTCGCATGGCAGTGACTATCCGTTGCCGCCCCTTCGCTCATACCTGGGAGCTCTAGATCTCACCGAAACATTGGATAATCTGTGGTCAAGCGTGGTTGCAAGATACGAACATACTCTGCAGAATGTTGGGTGCGCAAGATTTTTTCTCAACCTATATGCCGTATCGCTCTCTGATGTGCAACTCTAGGATACACTGCGCCGAGCTCTATCTGTTTGACGAGATGAACTGTCGGACAACTACTGCCTCAATGGCGATAATGAATCTCACGGGAAACTCGTCCTCCTCCTCTCCAGATTCCGAGGTCGTTCGCGACATAGTTGCCTCATATCGCCTGTTATGGAACGACTTTGCCGACGTACCGCTAGACGTAAACTGGCTTTCGCCCAAGCTCAGAGCACTGATCGACGTCATCTCTGAGAACCACACTCCTGCCCTTCAAGCAATAGTGTTCGTTCAACAGCGTCAGGTCGCCTATTGCTTGGCCCGGGTCATGAATATGATACCCGCCTTACAAGACAAGGTCAAGTGCGACGCCCTTACTGGAGGGAACGAGAGCTCTTTCTCCTTGTCAACCGACTGGAAACAGGTCATCGACTCTTTCAGACGGAAGGAGTTAAACTTGCGTAAGGGGAGCGTCTTTGCTCTCACGGTTTTCTTCTCTGAACCACTGCGTACCAACAGTGTTCGCAACGTCAGTGGCCGAGGAAGGCCTCGATTTTCCGGTGCGTGTTGTCAGTCATCAATGCTCATGAAGATGCTAAGTGTTCTCAACAGTCATGCGATCTTGTTATCCGCTTCGACGAACTAACCAGCATCGACGCGTACATACAATCTAGAGGAAGGGCACGAAATCCCAGCTCTGCCTTCGTGTTGATGCTGCAGTCGGGCGATGTTACAACGAGAGACCGATACCTTCGTTTCCAAAGGCTCGAGCCGGAACTGCGCCAGGCGTTTCAAGATAGACATCCGACGTTGCCTCCCAGCAATGCTGGGCTAGAGGACTTCGACATAGATGATGCCACCGAGCTGGATGTAGAGCAAAGAGAACGCTTCGTGACACCTGCCGGCGCGGTGCTGTCGTACGATAACGCGATTGAGCACATCAACTACCTGTGCGCCCTCACGAAGAACGATGCGTACACAAACCCCACTCCTCCCAGATACGCCATCACCGGCTGTTTCAGGGCGAGCATAGCTTTGCCGCGCTCTCTACCTCTGGACATTGCCGCTAATTACTTCTACCAAGGCCCGTATAGGCAATCCAAGAAGGAGGCGAAACGAGCTGTTGCCTTCATCGCAGCGAAAAGACTCTATGAGCTCGATGTTTTCGACGATCACCTCCTTCCCGTATCGAAGATGGCGGAAGAAGAGGAAGCTCATGCGCCGCGAAGCGTGAACTCGCTTAAGGAAAGCAAAGGCCCCCACGAAGTGTCCATCACGGTGCCATACCCGTTTGTTGTCGACAAGCCGAACGCGCTCTGGTTGCACGAATTCCTCATCGACGGAGCGCCCTCAGCAGCCTTTATCACTGGAACAGCATGCCCTCCGGTAGATCTATGGGTTGAGGGGGCTAGCCTCGAGTTGCGCCCCGGAACACCGTATGCGCTCACAGGAGACCAGCTCGCAATGCTACAAGACTTCAACAAGCACTGCATATGGTTATTTAACACTCGCAAGCAGATCACAGCAGACCTGGCCGTCTTGCTCGCACCGATCCTTCTGGATACGCGTCCACCTCAGGTTGACTTTCAGGCGGTGATTGCACTTCTCGCTCAACCAGAAGGCTCATACGACTGGACCTCGATAGACCGAAGACATTGTGGGAAGCTTTTGGTTGGAAATACGAGGCAGAGAGGCCGGCACTACATCCTTCACTCGATTCTCCACGACGTTCCTGCGAATTCCTGCCCAACGCCTGGGACACGAGAGCACGGATACAAGTCTTTTGTCGAGCATTACGAGCAACGCTGGGCTTGGAAGAGTGGAGCCCCTGCAAAGCCTATACCAGCAGAAGGTCCAATGGTCGCCCTGGTCGACATAGAACAGCGAAAGGACGGTCGATATCAAATAGACTTTGTCGCAGGTCGTCAAACAGCACCCAACGGACGCACGATACCTCTGAGCATCTGCAGATGGCTGCATGTCAGTCCCGAAGTTCGCAGTGCATTCGGGCACTTTGCTCCACTATGCCACCGAGTCTCAGCTGTCTATCGAGTGCGTCGCGGCCGTTTCAGCTTGGGTCTCCCGTCTATTCGCGAGGATTTGCTTGTTGAGTCGTTGATGATACCTGATGCGCAGGCTGGGTTCAGTAATCAGCGTCTAGAGACTGTGAGTGACCCACAAATAGATACTTTCGAGCCTCCTTCTGACCGTATTCCCATGTCTAGTTAGGAGACGGTGTTTTGCAGCTTCTGAACACAGTACATCTTTACAACCGATATACGAACCGGCATGAGGGTCAGCTCACTGATCTCAGGCAACAATCAGTCGCGAACAAGACACTTCGACGTCTTGCGAAAGTCGCTGGCTTACCAGCCTTCATCGTATTCGAGCAGCACCGCGTGAATCGATGGCCCTTCACCCAGATCAGGCCTGATAGCTCTGTTGAATGGACAACCAAACGGCAGAAGATAGCACAATACCCACGACGGAGTCTGCAAGATTGCACGGAGGCGCTGCTCGGATCTTCTTATCTATCTGGCGGGGTAGCTGCAGCACTGGTCTGTGGTTCAGCGTTTGGACTCAACTTCGGTGGACCCTCTCCTTGGCAATCGAGAGGATACCCACGAGGATCAACGGCTACACCAGCTGCAGCAGTCTTCCACGATCTTGAGGCCGAGTTGGGGTACGAGTTCCGGAATGGGGCTTTGCTGGTGGAGGCCGTAACGCATCCGTCGTTCCCCCTCTCCAACGCTGAAGCGACAGAGGATGATTTTGAAGGCTCCTTTTCTTATCAGAGGCTTGAGTTCCTCGGGGACGGTGAGTACTCGGACGAGAAGGTGCAGCTAATGTACTAAAATTAACTTCTTCAGCGGTTATTGACCTTGCCGTCATGGAGTACGTCTTTGACAAATTTCCTGAAGGCAATTCGGATGCCCTCACTCGAGCACGACAAAGGATCATTTCCGCTTCAGCCCTTGCATACATCGCTGTCCGCTACTTGTCTTTGCACAAGCTCCTGCTCAGCAACTCCACCGACTTAACGAATGCCAGCATCCAATATGTTGCTCTAGCCGAATGCGTCGATCCTCCAGAAATCGTGACCAACGGATGGAAGTATACACCGCCCAAACCTCTGAGCGACGTCGTGGAAAGCATTTTTGCCGCGGTTCTTGTCGATAGCGGTTGGGACTACGACCGAACGCGAGAGGTGGTGTTGCATGTGATGAACCCGCTCCTGCAGGAGCTCAACACAGGCATTCTCACGGATCCTGTGAGTCGGCTCATGGTCTGGGCTGCTAAAGCGGGCTGCACTCAAGTCAAAATCAGGTTTGTTACTGGTTCATACTTCACTTCACTTGACCATGATCTGACTTTTGACTCTTGACCTCAGGAAATTCTCGCAGAGCGCATCCTCGGATGGGCCCCCAAGCAGAAACAAAGCAAACCAAACACCCTGTTCCTTCGTGTCGGTGCATGGACTGGCAATCACGGAGCCAATAGAAGGTCACAGTCGGTCCATTGCTCGCGGTCTCGCAGCAGAAGAGGGTTTGAGAATACTCAGAGACGAGGAGAAGCTTTCTACACTGTGTGAGTGTGAGAGGAAGAAGAGTTGAATGCATCCGAGAACTGTGTAGACTAAGTGATCGAGCTCAGATGAGTGTTGTACGAGTACCTACTACCCGGCGTGCATGTGCATATTGTCGTTTCTCCCCTTGTATCCTTATTATCTCGCCGTCGACACAGGTTCGTTTCGTCAACGTGGCCACATGACTCCGTTTATTCATCATAACCCGAACCACCTCGACCTCGACCTCGACCTCGACCTCCGCCACCATCTTTCACCAGCCCTCTATGTACTGCCACTTCTGCCATTCGTCATCCTACTCATACCGCACCTATACACATTAAAATGCCCGAGATCTCTGAGGTCGTGATATTCCGGGAACGCATGCAGGTCCAACTGGACCGGCTTCACAAACAACATGGGCCAGAGCTGAAATGTATGTTCTATTCAGCTGATGGGGGACTGCGACATCACCCTCCAAACACCCGCGACGCGTCCTTCAACACCATCGTCTCTGCCAACGCGCATCCGGTGCGCCCCATGGGTGGAGCTCTCCAGACGCAGTAGCTTCGAGATGCGACGACGCGTACTAGACCCGTCAAGTTCCCTTGCTACGCGTGCAGCCCGCGTTTGCTTTCCATCCACGCGCGTCCGGTGCGCCCCGTGTATGTGGCTGACCTGGGACAAGCTGAAGGAGCAGCTTGGGCGTTTAGATTCAAGCATATATGATTACTTCTCGGTAACTTGAGTACTAGAATCCATCTTATTTCACGCAATCTGGGTTGTGCATCAGCTTGCCGTGCACACTGGCGGCCCTGAGTAACCTACGCGCAGCTCGAGTAACCTCCGAGTAACGTGGAAACAATCCAAGTAACCTGCATGCAATTAAAGTACCCTGCGCGCAATGGAACTAACCTGCATGCAATGGAAACTACCTGCACGCAACTTGAGTGGCTTTCACTGAGTAACCTGCACGCAAGCCAAGTAACCTGCACACAGCTCGAGTAACCTGCAATCACTGGTGAAACAACCTACAGTCGATAGAATCTACAAATGTGCATGCAAAGCGCCGACACCAGTAACCTACATGCAAGGGTGTAACTTGAAGAAGAAGCGAACCTGCAGTCATCTGCATTTCCATAATAATGTTACAGTATTAACCCCATATTTACTCTCACCTGCTCTCTCTCACCCATCTTCTCGTCGGCAATCAACATCTCCACCAAGATCTCCACAGATTGCTGATGTTCCGTTAGCAATCAGATAAAATTTTAATGGAAGCCATGTTCGTTTCATTTAACGTCGACGCCTCGAGGGGAGTGGTATTTTGGGCGCCCTACCAGAAGCTACTCTACCCTCTCAGCTGCAATGCGACTGAGGCACGTAACCTTGTTCTCCTTGCCATTCGTCTGCTTCCTGGCGCTTGGGCTCTACTTCACGCCGTGGCATGCCTTCAAAGAGCCGGCGACAAACAGCCCCTTCGATGATTTCGAGCGGAAGGATGACATATGGCCTCTTCGACCACAGACTCCGTGGGATATATCCACAGACTTCCCCTACCCTCGCACGCTCGAGTACACGGTCGAGGAAGGCACATGGCTTCGACTGGACGTCCATCCACGCACTGGGGACATCGTTTTCGACATGGCGGGCGATCTCTATTGCATTTCTGGGGCCGAATACCAACAGCACTCGCCGCTAGTGTCCATTGCTCGCTCATTTCTACGCGGTGTTCCCCACGATGCGGACCCTCACTTCTCACCGGAGGGCGATAGAGTCGCCTTCAGGAGCGATGCGGGACTAGGGATTGAGAACATATGGGTTATGAAATGGCGCGGATGCGAGGAAATGGATCTGGACAGCTCGGCGGACAGCCAGCTCGTCGAAGCGCATGCACTCGAGGATGAAGACAGACAACTGCTTCTTGTCGGGAAAGTCGAGTCGGAGCAGAGGAACCGCCGACGTTTATTGCGGGAGGGCAGACTCGGAGGTACGTCGATCTATCTGTGCCTGCGGCGAGGAGATATTGACCCATAGCAAACCATCCAGCCCTGCGCGTCACAAATGAAACCTATCGTTGGACAACCGATCCAAGATTTCACCCTTCAGGTTCTACCGTCATCGCCACCAAATGGTACGCGCACCGTGGACTGCCTGGTGGGGAAGGATGGCAGTATGATGTCCCCTCGATCTCGACACTTGCATCTGGACAGCAACGACCTGTGGACACAGAGTCAGGAACCCGGATTATAGGGCTGTATGATTTTCCCGCAACGAAAGACCTGGAGTTTTGTGGGGTCGGTCCAGAGCAGCTGGTTTGGTGGGGCAAAGACGCCCTGATATACTCCAAGAACGATAAGGACATCGACATGGTTGAGTACAATAAAGGTTTGAGAAGCTGTAGTCTTTGATTGAGACGCTTCGCTCAAGTTTTGTGACAGATGTTCACAAAGGCATTTACTCTATCTACGCGTTCAATATCACCACGAAGGAGACGTCCACGCTGGTATCGTCGTACCCCGGAGGAGCAACACGACCCGAGCTGTCTAGAGATCAAAGAACACTGGCATTTGTCCGTCGCGTGCTCGACAAAGAGGCTCTCGTGCTCAAGTTAGAGTGATCTCACCTCTGTTATCATGTAAATGCTGACCGAATGGTCCACAGGGACCTCATCACCGGCACGCTTCACCATGTCTGGTATGGCCTCGACTATGACCTCTCTATAATCTCTGCAGCAATGGGCACATACCCTTCCTTTGCGTTCTCCCCAAGTGACGACGCTATCATCATCTGGGCCGCAGGTCAAATTTATCGAGTTCCGCTCAGCACGAACAAACTCGGAGAGAAGATTAAGCACCCAGGTCTGGAACCTGTTCCCATTCGGTTTCAAGCACGAATCAAGAAGCAAATGGCGGATACGCTGCGGGGAGCTTCAGATCTTAACCTGGTCGAACATGACACGGCAGACACCTCGAGAATCCACGCTTTCAAAGATCTGAAGATCGATCACCTTGGAAAGAAGGCACTCTTTCAGGGTGCTGGTCGAACATACCTACATCGCATCGCCGACTCCACTACTGAGGAGCCTCCGACCATCCACTCTACGGCGCCATATCTAACACCTGCGTTCGTGTCCTCAACTACGGGCAAAGAAGAAACATGGATTATCAACACGCGATGGTCCGACAGCGAGTTCTCCTCTTTCGAGCTCGTTGACACGAAATGCGGCGTTGTTTATCCAGTGGAAGGCTTGCCGCTGGGTCGTTATTATGCACCAGCTCTTAGCAATGGTCCTGCTACAGAAAGCGATATAAGCATTGCTTTCATAAAGAAGATGGGCGACCCTTTGTCTGGAGACATCGTAGCGACGGCCAATCCTGGTATATACATGGCTGAGCTCACCCTTCCTTCGACCTGTCCCCCAGAAGCGCATGATACTGCCGTGTCGCTTCGCGAGATCAGGTTCATCCCATCGAGCATTGCCACATCTTCCGCCTTCATCATGCGATTCGCAAGCGACCGGTCCCAAGTCAAGTTCAGCCCTGATAACGCTCAGCTAGTCGTCCAGCAAGAAAGGCGAGTGTTTACACTGGATCTTCAAGGACCAGTAGACATTGCCGGTCATCTACCCTACACATTGGTCGCGGGAGGCGAGATGACGGACGAGATCTCTGTCTCTTCTGCTCTAGACGCTGGGAAGGGCCGACCGTTCGTGGCTTTTGTCGACTTTGCTCATGTTTACATCGCACCCCTCCCTTCACCCGAGGAGCCGCCTTTATGGAGCAAGCCTGGGAGGGCTACGAAAGGGCTAATGAGAGTCAGCGCCAATGGAGGTCACGATATTGCTTGGAGCGGCGATGGAAAGACGCTATTCTGGTTCAGCGGTGGGTAAGACAAGTTTACCGCGTGGACTCTGATCTCATTTGGCATCTCAGGTCCGGTTCTGCACTCCGTGGAGGTTTCGAAACTAGCGCAATGTAAGGACGCTGCTGTGAAAGACCAGTTGGACTTCGGCATCTCATGCACCAGACCTTTGGTGAATACCTCCGAGGTTCATGCCACGTACGAGACCGACGTCGCGCGGCTCAGAAGGGAAGCGAAGGAGGGCACAACAAACCGTCAAGCACTCGTCAGTCCAACCGAGAACACTCTGGTTGCGCAACACACCTTCGTGTCACCGTCCTCTGCAAACTCTCGACAGGATCGGGACGTCCTCGTTATTCTTAATGCCACCATCTTGACCATGGATCCGCATGCGTATGTAGGGCCAATCAAAGAAGCTGCTGTTGCCGTCAGGAATGGTGTGTTCCTGTATGTAGGTGCAACGTCTGGACTGCCTGCTTACTCCGGAGCTAAGGTGATCGACGCGCATGGTGGTATGTACGTTCAACCTTTGTGCTGCGTCTTGAACTTAAACGGAAACGTCTTTCTCTTGTTAGGATATGTGACACCCGGCTTCATCGACACGCATGCCCATTGGATCGGGTTTGCCGTGCGTATGCCAGCGACTTCAAACGAAATGGCAGTATCCCTGGCTTACGGCGTGACGACTGTGCACAAGTAAGCTTGCTCGCCTACTGTCGTAAACCGTTTCTAATCTGCTTGCACTTGCAGTCCAAGTACCCACGACGTCGATAGCCCTATCGAACGCGGTCGGATAGAGCGCGGACAGATGCCTGGGCCTCGAGTTTTCTCCACGGGAAACATCATCTTTGGCGGCGACACACCTGGTGGACATTTCACCATTGCTAGTATGAAGGAAGCATACGAGGCGTTGTGGAGAATCAAGAGCGAAGCTGGTCCTGTGGGAATATCTTACAAGAACTATATTATTCATGCAAGGTGAGCAATCGTCGTAGTCCCTGTCCGTTGGACGTTCGCTCAACCTTCTTAGAGCGTCGAGGCAACGTCTCCTTCTCGCAGCGCGAGATCTCAATATGTCCTGTGTTCCCGAGGGTGTGAGTAGATTGCCTGTTCAACCTTTTCCCTCTTGGCTGAGAAACGATCAATTCTCAGGGCATGAACAGCGATTGGGACCTAACATATATCATCGACGGTAAGTTACTGCGTTCTACTCCGCTCATCTGTCTCTAACAAGATTTAAGGCATGACGACTTTAGAACACGCCTTCCCAATTCCGGTTCTTTACGATGATATTCTCCACCTCTTCGCGAAGAGCGGATCTGGTTATACCCCCACCCATGTCCTCAACTATGGTGGCGTTACCGGCACCCGGTACATCTACGCCAAAGAAGACCTGAACCACAATCAAAAGTAAGTTCACCTGCTCTCAGCCAACAGGTCATCGCTGATACTGGTGTTGTATAGGCTAAGAAGATTCACGAGGCATGATCTGCTGGAGTCTCTCAGCGCCTCAGAATCTCTTCCAGCGAATTGTAAGTTCTTGTTCGTGGTGATCATCGAATATGAGCTGACAGTCGCTCCATTAGCGTTCGCGCTGTTCAATACATCCGCCTCTGCCGCGAAAATGGTGCAACTTGGGCTGAAGACCCTCATAGGTGCCCACGGGGAGCCACCGCAAGGCTTCAATTACCACTACGAGATGTGGTTCACGCAGCAAGGCGGTTTGACCAATTACGAGGTACGTGTTGCAGCAGATTCACCCACTTGTCAATCTTACTGATCATCCACTTCCCCCATCTAGACCCTGCGCGCAGCGACTATCGACGCAGCATCGACACTAGGCCTTGACCACGCGGTCGGCTCTATAAAAGTCGGCAAGCTCGCCGATTTCCTCATATACCCACCTGGAGTAGACCTGCTACATGGCGATATGCGGCAGACGCTCGAACTATTGTACGTCGTCCGAGGAGGCCGGGTGTGGGAAGCAGAGACTATGACGGAGGTTTGGCCGGTCCGAGGGAGAGAGGTCGTTTTCCCTCTGTTTAATCCCGACTAGCTCAGCGTTGACCGTCGAAGTGTATGAGAGAGACATGCAAATGGTCATAAAAATTGATCCACCCGCACCACTGTGCCCAGGATTTTACCTGACGGGAGCCCCTGGTATCTACAAAGGAGCGAGCGCATCAGGGAACTATGTGACAGTTTCTAGCCCATACAACCGGGTAAGTAAGTACACTATGAAAAGAAAGAACGAAAGAAAGAACGAAAGAAAGAACGAAAGAGAGCTTGAAAGCAAGAACGAAAGAGAGCTTGAAAGCAAGAGTCGTGGTGGGATAAGTAGTCTACAGAGAGCAGCAACGCGCGATAGCAAGAGCAGGTATCGAAACAAACCCAGGTTTTTAAAAACCCTTCGAAACGAAACAGACCAGGTAAAACCCAAAGGAAAAGAAAAGAGGTATCATGCAGAAACCGGAACTCGGTCCCCTATCGTACATACTGACAAACATACTGGACTGGGTTGATTACATTCTCAGCCTCTTCGTCGCGACTTCTAAGTTTGTCGACGGCGTGAGGCCATGTTCGCCGGAGATCGTGCCGGTCCGTTTGCGTTTAGTCGAGTCTGAATTCGTGACGCCTATGATACTAGATGTGAGCTTGCTGACGGATTATCACAGAGATAGGAACTCGCCTTCGATGGCCCTTGAAACACTAGCAGCTGCTGCCAGTGCGTACTGTTTGATTGAGTCCGGCTTGCCATACGGATCGTTCTGTGGTGTGGGTTAAATTGGTAAGAACTCGGAAAAACCCCAAGAACATACATAAACGAAAATGGGGTAGGAGCGGAATACGGGTACTGGAACGGGGGACTTGGGAACGAACGCGGGAATAGGAACGGGAAAGGTGGGAGTGAGAACGATCAAAGGTTAAGCTCACACACCTGATCATCCAGGGCCGGGCCCGTATCCAGCCTGGGAAGATCGGGCGTCCGGCGTCTGGAGTAGGACATGCGCGTGCTGGATCCGTCGGAGATGAGGGAAGGGGGTGGCATGGAGGTGTCCAGGAGGGCGTCCGAAGTCGATGATGTTCGTGTATCTGACATTCGCGCGTCCGATGTCGATGTCGATGGCGTTCGTGTATCTGATAAGCGGGGAGGGCTGGGCTTCGAACCTGAGGGGAGACGCCGGTACTCTCGCTTGGGGGGAGAGTGGGAGGACGAACGACTCGAGCTGGATGGGATAACCAGGTGTTGATGTTTAATAGGCGGAAGGACGATCCTATCCCCTTCTCCGAGGTGCACAGAACCATGGGCAGGAGCAGGAACATGGGCACTCGCCGCAGGAGGCGAAACATGCGCATGCACAGGGCCCAACCACGTCCCACTCCTCTCCACCAAATCCCTATTCCTCTGTGCCAAATCCATAATCTCCTCCCCCATCCTCTCCGTCTCCATACTCAGCCTCTCAGCCCTCTTGTCGGAAATCATGGACTTGTCGAGGAGGTCAGAGGTGCGGCGGGCGCCGACGCCAATTTGGTAGCGGAGGTGAGAGTTTTCTTCGGCGAGGTGGTCTTTCTGTTGGGCGAGGTGGGATTTTTCGGAGAGGAGGTGGTCTTTTTCGGAGAGGAGATGATCCTTTTCGGAGAGAAGGTGGTCTTTCTGTTGGGCGAGGTGATCCTTCTCTTGTACGAGGTGATGTTTCTCGGTGAGGAGGGAGTCTTTCTCCTCGGCGAGATGCTCCTTCAGCTCGAGGAGGTGCTCCTTTTCCTCGATGAGGTGCTCCTTCTCCTCAACGAGAACCTCCTTTTCTTGCGCGAGATTCTCTTTCTCCTCGATAAGATGCTCCTTCTCCTCAACAAGCTGTTCCTTCTCCTCAACGAGCTGCTCCTTCTCTTCAACAAGCTGCTCCTTCTCCTCAACCAGAACCTCCTTCTCCTCAACCAAATGATCCTTCTCCGCAAGCAGCCGCGCATTCGAAGTCTGCAACGCCGAACACTGCGCAGTAAGCTGGTTAATATGCTGGATGATCTCGGTCGGGAGGGGATCCGAGCTTTGTTGTGATTCCGAGAGAAGCTCTGCGACAAGCTTGCCATCTACATCTTGCGCGCCTAGATGATCGTGAAGGTACGCTGTCGGAAGCGAGGACTTGATACCGCCAGGCCGGTGCGGAGAGTGGATTCGAGAACCGGAGGATCGATGATGCTCGTGGGTGTGTGTGTGTAAAGGAGGGGAATAAGCAGGGGAGGGGTGACGGGAAGCGTGACGACTCTGAGAAGCGACCGTCGAGCCCAAGACCTCCGTCGCCTCCTGGAAGACCGCCGCCGCGCGAATCGCACTATCCCGCTGCATCTTCAGGACGCGAATAAGCTCGTCGTCTGCTGCTGCTGCTGCTAGGGGGCTTGCGCTCCCGTGTCGGTGAGCCTGTTGGTATCCATTTAGGCTTTGGCTCAGATTGACTGGGTTGGAATCCCGTGAATGACTGTCAGGGAATCGTCGTTCCGAAATCAATGATGCGGATGCAGGGTCTGTGGGAGATTGGACTCTGGACGACGATGGGTCTGTCCTTCGGGCAGGTTGGGTGCGAGGGGTGGTCTGCGAGTGAAAGGAGAGTCATTAGCGAAGGAGTAAACGAAACACACGCGGAAGCGAATAATAGGTATTGCGTACCGAGTCTACGTGGTCGACGTCGATCTGGACGAGATCAGGAGGAATGTACCAATCTCCTCCCACAGTGCTCTCCGCATCTTTAGCCGATACAAGGGGTTTCAAGTGGCTCAAAGCACGCTCGGCGACGGCGATACGGTGCGAACGAGTGTGGTGCTCTCCGCCGTGTTCACTGCAAGTTGTTGTCAGTTAAATCGCACGAAGGAAATAGATGGGTAGTAGAAGACGTACACTGGACTGCAGCTTCTTCTCCCCGTGGCGTGATAGGAGTGCTCAGAAGACATGAGGTTCGATGTGGACCGTGTCCCTCGGTTGGTCGCCACTAGGGCAGGGAGGCCTGGCATGCACGGTGTAGGCGGTAGTGGTAGTAGGGCAAACGAAGCGGAGGCAAATCTGCTTGATTCGCACCTTTCTCAGGCTCGCGGTAGTAGACGGTCGTGGTTTCGGGGAAAGGGATGCAAAAGTGGGAAAAGCAACGAGTACACAAGGGAAACTGAAATGAATCCGATCTATTCTCGGAGAATCGGTCCGTCAAGCTTTGGATTGAATTCAGATCTTCCGGACCGAGAGTTGACAGCATTCCTGTGTCCTGAAAAAACGATGCAAATTCCTCCTTCGGTCCGAGAGGCCTGGTGGTGAGCTGCATGTTGCCCGCCTAACAAGATAAGACGCGAACTGTTGAGGTGATTCACTGCGCGCTGAGAGATTAGCTTCATGGTGGGATGCGCAAGGGAGGGACGGCACGAACTCAACTGAATCAGACTCGACCGCTCATCTAATCAAGTCACCCGGAGAGTCTGGAGCATGAGCTGCCTTTTTCGGAACGTAGATCTGGACGACGAAATGCAGATCGTGGAAAAGTCCAGTCCAAACTAGTGGCATTCCACCAGATACAGTAACTAAGCTTGCGTCTCCTTACCTTCCATTCTTGCACAATCACAGTGCTGACTCTCCTCCCGTGGTCGAGAGGGCGCGCGGTCCAGGGGTGGTCGGATGATGCACGCTGTGCGCTGTGCCAAGCCAAAGCCACTCGTTGCACTGTGCCGAAGATGGTACCATGCCATGTGCTTTTTCAATGATCGCGAGGCATTCCGTGGATTTCTGGGGTTTGCTTCCGCTCAAACATGAAAGGTCCGGGGGATCCGGGGTACGAGCACAAAAACAAACAAACAAGTTTTTGTTTGCAGGCGAGGTA
The DNA here is from genome assembly GCA_004369125.1 of Pterulicium gracile. NCBI lineage: Eukaryota > Fungi > Basidiomycota > Agaricomycetes > Agaricales > Pterulaceae > Pterulicium > Pterulicium gracile. The sequence continues at coordinate 2,351,012 of ML178814.1, read as the reverse complement.
GAAAATGAGTACCGCGTACGGGCTGAGACGTGCACCAGAGACAGCCAGTGCAACGATATCGATACAGATTGGACGTACCGATCTTGCCGAGCTCGGTACAACTCCGGGGCACCTTTGCCAGTGAGGCGACATAAGGTTGAAGTACAGCCTCTAATGAGTCTTCATATGTTGTGTAGTGCGATTCGGGACGCAGCGTTACGGCATCTCTCTCTAGACTGGTAACTCTGAGCTCCATCTTCCCACAACCGTGGCTGCAACTTTTCGGGTTTCTTTCACCGTGTAAGCGCCACTCACAGCCTGTAGTTAGTCTCCTCCGACCAGCCGGTATACCCTTGGAAAACCCGCGCTGAGCTGGGAAACTTCCTCGCACTAGCACTGACGCTGGAATCACTAGTACTAGTGCTGAGATACCGGTCGGCGAACATTCACAAGTTGACTGATCATAACATCGATATCTCAAGTAGGCTAAGTTATCTGCATACGGCTTAGCATTGGCCATGGGCTGTACGGGACGTTCGATCTGACTTTCTACCCGCTCGATAGATAGATGTTTGGGCTTAGAGGGCAGCCGAAGCCATGGCCGATGAGCCCTATCGATATCGATGATATCAGCCGTGGTCAAGATGACAGTCTTCAAATTCAAGGAGAAACACACTGGCATGTCTGCGCAGCGTCAATCACACGTATATGCGAATTCAAATTTTGGTAGGAAGATATCGAGATCACTCTGAGAAGCTGGCTGTGAACAAAGGCGGGTTGAAAACCTCAAGCTCAGAGCTGGCGTCCAGGACTGGCTATCACCAGGATCCCTTGGAAAGCTTGTAGCACTTGGGCGAGGTCTATCCACCCAGTATCTATCTATGCTCATAACGCCCGTTGCTGATCAACATCCAACGATTCGGGTACTCAGAACACAGCCAATCTCACATCCTGCGAGCGCTCTTCGATACGAATACTGGAAATTTCCGCATGGACTACCATATACTATATTGTGTAGCTGTAGGACACTAAACTCTAGGGCATTTAACTCAGGGACAGGAACAGCAGCTGCCATCATGGCGGAGGAGAGGAGAGCGAGGATAACGGCGGAGTGGAGGTTGGTTAATTGCATTTCAAAAGAAAGGTTTTGTGTGTGGAGGAACTTTAGGGTGGGTTGGTAAGGTGGTGAGATGAGGGCTGGAGTAGGGCTGAGGGGCTGAAGGGGGAGTGAAGGATGAGCTGGTGGATCTTTGGGACATAACACCGTAAATTTTGTACGCTGGCGACGATTCGCGCAGAACCAAAAGTTCATGGGTGAAAGTGTTGAGGTGTCTTGCATCCGGAATAAACCGGTCGATGCTTTGGCAGCTCAGTCTCATCCATCCAAGAAAAACAATGTTTCTGTACGCCCTTGGTCTGATAATGGTGTATACCCTAGTTGTGTGGGTACAAAGTTGAAAATACTTGTTATCTGGAACACAGAGCCCGTTGAATGAGTAGTACCCATGTAGGTGAAGATGAGTAGACTCAGCGCTTGTTCGCAAAGACCAAACGTTGATATCCTCCGGGGACATCGTCCCTGGTGCACGCCCTGATCAATGCCCTCCGCACCGAGACAGGGACCTCCAGAAACAAACTGACACAGCTGGCAGTCCAAACACATGTCCTAGCTCACCAAGCTGATACAACTCAGGGAAACGGAGGTGCACGGATGTAGGGGCTGTTGAGAGCATACCTATCTGCTTGTAGAGTAGTAGATTAGATCTCCTCCATCACAGGTACTTTACAGGTGATTCTCATGGCTCTCATCATACCATTGCTGTATCTCAGCATACCAGTGTCTCATGACTCCCAGATGCGGACTTGGCACCTCCTAAACACAGTTATATGACTCCCTCATGTATCTAGTATATAAGGCTCGCTTTGCTCGCTCTTATGATAAAGACCTTTTGCTCCTTCTTGCCCTCAATCACTTAGTATCGCTCCTAAGCTCTGTCCCTCAAGGTTATTATCGGTGTGAGTCTGACAGGCTATCTACCTGTACACTGCTCGTACTTAGTACTTAGTACTCTGTGCTACACACACACTTGTATCTCCAATAGGGGCGGCTGATCCAATGGAAAGATCACTCAAGGAGATTAATGACGACATCTATTGACACGATCACAACTGTTGCTTGCAGGAGAAGCAATATTGGGGCAAGGCAAAGAGTTTGAGAACAGTGAGGATGGTGGTTCAAAGGAGAACAGTCCAAGGATCGACGGAACGTGTGCCATCGACGGTAGAAGACTTGTGTGCGATCACGGGCAGTGGCACTTGTTCCATCCTCACACCATGGCCAGAATAGCCGTCCTGAAGGTATCTATGCACCTCGATGCTGCTCACAGCAGTCAATCAAATACCTGTTGCTATCTTGCTCTCTGACCTCATGCATCGTCTGTCTGTGCTATGGAGACTCAGACCGCGGCTCGACCACCGGTGGAGGACACAGTCAGGTGGAGGATTGACATCCAACCCAATGGGGAACACCTTTAAGCTCATGCGAAATTCAACGTCAACCTGTAGGTCTGCACCTATCAACAACCGCCATACATGTCGAGTAGCAACGACACTGGACCGAACGTCGCTTTTCGGGCAGGTCGTCGCCGACCTGCTTCTGGGTCGGCTAGACCTTTAGCCAACACCAACAACCGACCTGGAAACACGCACAATTGTGGAAGTGGGTAGCTTCATCTTCATGACGCAGTGACATAATTATGATCCAACCAACCCATAACGTTGTACAGCAGCAAGAAAGAAGCCTTGCAGGAATTGGCAAGATCGAGGCGACTGCCCCTACGCTGACCTATGTCTCTTCAGCCACGACGCTCCAGTAAGTCCAGCAGTGATATGAGTGTATGTGTTTGAACTTACGTATACACAGTCTACCTCCCGCGAGGCGCAACCCCACAGGGTTCCTAACCAGCCCAATGGTCATTGAGCGCAGCACGGCATCAACAGTGCACCGCGTTCGCAAGAGGAAGTGCGCATACGCAATCAACACAACGCATCAGTTGTCAAACGACACAACGTGTTCAACTCAATCGGAGTCACCTTCGCCGCAGGGCTCGAAGTCAAAGGCGTCCTCGGCGGATTCCTGTCCAGCCACTCCGCACTTAGCAAGATTCCCCCAAACTGCGGCTTGAACAAGATCCACCAAATGCTCTCGTGACACGATATTGTCCCTGCTTCGGTATACATCTCTCCGACGGCAAATACCAGAGGTCAGCCTTGTGGACCGGAACGTAGCCATCCTCTGCGACCCCGAAGCAAGCCATTAACTGATGGAGCTCGACTCGATGAAGGTGGGAGATCGGTCCATAGACATCGCTCTGAAGCATCATGCAATTGGAAGCATGGGGTCCTCAAATACCAACCCAAACAAGCTGCACATCTCGTGGCACGAGCCTTCCTATATGGCAACGGCTGCGCTTCCCAGCGTCGAAGCCGCCAAAGCCAAGGCTATGGCCTTGAACAACAAGATCTTGTAGGGCAAGAGGGTGAAGGTGGAGGCAACGAAAACCAAAGTGATCAAATTCACTGGTATCCCCATCGGCGTAACTCAGCGAGAGCTCAACGAGTTCTGCGGGCTTGGGAATATTCGCCGCGGTTGGTCCAATCCTTACGATCTGGACGGGGCCATTGCCCAATTGCGCATCATCCTTTCTCTGCATGGTGTTCAGGATTGTCGTATAGACCGACGACAGGCCCATGACATTCTCGTACGAATGACGTCAACCTTTGACAGTTGGGAGTCTGCCAGTAGAGCACGCGAAGCTCTGGAGGAGGGGCGTCGTGGTGCACACCATGATCGCACACCCAGCATCAGTCGTGCGACGTTGTTCCTTCGGCAGGCTGATCCCAATCAGCATAAGTCCTCCATCCCTCTCGCACAATTTACGGCCCAGAGAGCGCTTTGGGCCTTCCTTTCGGATACAGTCACGGGGGGAAAGTCGTGCTCGTTACAGTTCGATGTTGTCCCGAACATCGAGAAAGTGTTTGTCAAGGTTGGTGGCGATGACAAGAGACTGGTCGGGGCTTTGAAGGTTCAGTTGGAGAAGTTGACGTCGGGGGAGAAGGTGGACGGCTGGCACCCCTCCTTGGCTCAGGACTCCTTCAGGCACAGCGTCGCAGAAGACACAGGCGTCTAAATCCACGCTGACCGGCGGAACACGAGCTTACGAATATACGGCGCATCGGAAGGCATCAGCAAAGCCACGCAAGTGATTCAAGCTCAAATCGAGCGCCTCCAATGGTCAGAACCGATCTCGATCGCGCAAGGTCTGGCCCGGTTCTTCAATGAAGCTGCTCTGGCGCAGCTGGAGAACGAATTCGGCAAAGACAACGTGAAGCTGGTCTACTCGAAGCCTCGATGGAAGGTCACCATCTTGGGAGCAGATGTCGCCAAAGCTGAGGAAACCGTGGAAACACTCATCAAGACGGCATCGTCAAGCAGTCCCTCAATTATTGCATTCCAGGAGAGAGGTCAGGCAGTCATTTGTCCCAGCTGCACAGACGCTGTTATTTTGCCGGTGTCTCTCGGTTGTGGACACACATACCGCACAGGGTGTCTTCGCCTCTACCTAGCATCGGCTGCGAGTAGGGAGGAATTCCCTCTCGCTTGCAGTGGTAATGACGATCGCTGCAAGGTTTCCATCCCTATTCCGATTATTCGCGAGTTTCTCAGCTCTTCCAATACAGTCATCTGCTCGAGATCGCATTCCAGACTTATATCTCCCAGCATCCGACGGAATTCAGCTACTGCCCAACTCCTGATTGTCCCCACATCTATCAGCTGTCCCTCACTGCAACACCCGATCCCCTCCGGTGTCTTAACTGCTTCCTCGTCCTTTGTTCTGGCTGTGGCGGGGAGCCACATGAACAGGGCGCTCTCTGCAGCGACAGTGACATTCATCGACGGGAGCAGGACGACATGGGCATGGAGCAATGGGCACGGGAAAATAACGCGAAGAGATGTCCTACCTGTTTGCGATTCATCGAGAAATCGGAGGGATGCAACCATGTGGAATGTACCAAGTGCAAGACCCATTTCTGCTGGTGCTGCTTGGAGGTTTATTCGAGGGAAGCAATCTACACTCACATGATGAACGCACATGGAGGGTTCTACGGCGACGATGGTCCCGTTGCGCGTCCAGTGGTTCAAAATGCGGAACCGTGGAGAGTACGACAAGCAGAGGCTGATGCCTTCCCATTGTGGCAGCAAATTACACAGCAGAGGCAAATGGAGCAACGACAACGACAGGAGCAAGAGCAGCGTGCTGCAGAGCAAAGACGGGCAAGGGAGCGTATTGCTGAGCAGCGACGCGTGGAGATAGCATTGCAGCAGGAACGCAGTCAACAAGAAGCCATTACCCGAGCTCGTGCCGCGCTGAATGCCCGCCAAAACTATGCGTACTGGACGCCAGAGTATTTGCAGGAACGTCGTATATCTTTCGTTCCCGCCGCCAGGCTGGAGGAGCCCCGTGGTTGGCTGCAGCGGTTGGCGAGCGCTTTAGGCTTCTAGAGGTTTGCATGCGCTTGTGGTAAATTGGTAGAGCTGTCGTTGACCTTGAGTGACGCGAGATCATCGTGCTATTCAAGCCGAACTGTTTTTTTACGCTGTATTTATAGTGCTCTGTCGGTGTATGTTGCCCCTGTGTGTTATTCTTCTATGGACCAGCTGGCAATCGGTCTTGCCGGTCTTCAACGAATGAAATCATTATTCCAGCATCGCAACATGCTTATGTACTCTATTACTGCACTGTTGCTTGCATTTGATGGCACTTTCCTCCTACTGAAGCGCCGCTGTAGAGGCAGCGCCATGATACTCTACACCACTCAACGGCGTACCCTTCAAAAGCAATCCAGTCGAAGCTCAGCGCTCAGTGCCCCAGTGGACGTTCATATCGTGTCACCTGTCGTCCTCCACCGGAGGACTACCAAAAAGGGGAACTGCATGAGAAGCCCTCGACATTGGCTCTCCCACGCACCTGGTCGATCTCGCTTCCAGGCCTACGTTGATGACCTGGTCTCTCGACTTTCAACCCACTCTCGTCGTGGTCTTTCGTCGCTCATAGAGTCTTTTGACCAGCCTATATGTCAAGCGCTACCGTGAATGTGCCCTCGGGCGTATCTGGCAGCAAGCGGCCTCCAAGGGGAAGGCACACACGGACAGGCAGAAACTCCCAGCAGTCGTCTTCATCCATAGAAGCCCGTTCAAATTCACAGACTCATGTAGCAACAGGCACGTACACCATCACTTCCGTTCGCGTTCTCTACTAACGACACGATTAGCTTCCGCAGGCACCGACCCTGCTGGGCTGGTGCAGTGCCAGATTTGGGCGCAACACGGCGGCTGTCCGAATGGAAATGGCTGCTTGCTCGCACATGGTACACAAGTACGTTCCCGACTTCGGGTCGCTTCATGACGAGACTGATCATTCTCTGATCTAGGCGGGCGAGCACGCGAGGCTACGCGCTCAGAAAACCCGCAACGAAGGCTCGAAGGGAGGTGCTCGGCAAGGAGCTCGAGGAGGGAGAAATTCACACACCGAACAGCTAAAGAGCATTGTTCATGCTCAAGATAGACCCACCAGATATCCCGACGCCGCTTCATTGGCTACAAAGCAACAGGAGCAGGATGATCTCGCTCGCAAGCGGAGAACTATGGAGGAAGCCCGTGCCACAGAGCGATCCATCATCAATTCGACGGGCGTAACCTTCTCTGCTGGCCTAGGCGTGGAACAGATCCTCAGTGGCTTTGCGTCTAGTTGGATGAAGATCGGCAACCTTCCGCCCAACCCCGACATCGAAGAGCTGTATTCATGGCTCTCTGCTCGGGAGATCAACTGTCCTGCAGCTTATATCAGCTCCGTCAACACTTTCTATAGAAATGGTTGCTCTCAAAGCGAAGTGGACGTCCTTTGTAACAAAGACGCGAAACGAATACTCTCCAACAACCACGACATGGAGTACAGAGGCAGCCCAGTCTTCATTGGGCTCGAAAGCACTGCCCTCGATGGCATGCCAGCTTCCACCGACCAAGCCAACGAACTCGTCATCATGTGGCACGAACCCTCCTTTGCCGTGACTGCATCGTTTCCGGACGTCTCCACCGCTCGTCGTCAGGCCAATGCTTTGAACGGTAAACTCCTCGGTGGCAAGAAGGTTAGAGTGGAAATGAGCCGGCCAGATCGCGATCGTTACCTTCCAGGTGTAAACCACGACAAGGCGATCAAGATCAGAGGGATTCCTCTTGAAGCCGACATGAACGAGATTCAGACGTTCTCTCGCTCCGAGAAGTTGATCTCACACTCATGGTCCAACTTTGACGCCGAAGACTCCTTCAGGCAGCTGCAAATTTATCTCGAAGCTTTCGGCTTGCATGGGTTCCAAAGAAACCCTCAACAGCCATTTGATACAAAGCTCAAAGTGACGGCGAGATTTGGCACCTGGGACGGTGCCAAGAAGGCCAGTCACGCGCTAGGACAGCGACCTCCACCTCTTGATTTCTTTGGCGATAACAGCGGATTCCTCCTGTTCTTGTCCAGCCTCTACCAGTACGAAATGCCCATCGATTCAGAGCAATACGCTGTCCAGAAGCACCAATGGGATGAACTCCAGGAAGAATCCAGAGGGAATAGTTTCTGCTCTCTTCGAACGAGGATCGCCAAAAGTGGCCGAGTCTATGTCAAAGTCGGCGGGAATGACATGAGGACTGTGGGCATACTCAAGGTCCGAGCGGAGTCTCTGGCCGCGGGAGATAAAGTCGAGCGCTGGAATCCGTCTCTCGCCAGGTCCAGCGATCTACGGAAGATCGCATCCGATACTGGGACCTTTATTCGCGGCGACTTCAAGAACAAGGTCTTCAGGATTTTTGGTCGGCCTGCTGATGTCAAGATAGGCAAAAGGCGGCTTGAAAAGGAGATCACACGACTCGACGCCATGGAGTTCACCACTACTTTACCACCAGGAGCGTTCAACTTCTTCTCGCGAAGAGAAGGACTTGTAAAGCTGAAGGGGGCTCTAGGCGACGACAATGTCAAGCTCAACGTATCCTGCACCCCATTCACCGTCACCTTCACCGGTGGAGATACAGCCAAGCATCTTGTGCAAACGCTGATCCAGGAAGCCTCTGCCTCTCCCCAGAAGGACATCGCGAAGACCGCCGATACCTATTGCCCCATCTGCAACGATGCAATCTCCTTTCCTGTAACCCTCGGCTGTGATCACATCTACTGCATCGGCTGCATTCGTCGCCTCTTGGTTTCAGCGATAGAAGCGAGAAGATTTCCTATAGTATGTCTCGGTGCCCAAGATCGATGCAAAGCACCCATGTCCATTCCAATAATCCGACGTCTCCTTACACAGCAGGAATACTCGAAGCTCCAGGAGTCGGCTCTCGCCTCATACATCGTTAAGAATCCAAGAGCATATCGATACTGCCCCACACCCGATTGCCAGCAGGTATATCCGTTACGCCTTCGAGGAGAGCAACCGTTACAGTGCCCATCTTGCTTTTTCCTGGTGTGTCCCAGTTGCGGCGAGGAGTCCCATTATCAGAATGGTATGTCCTGCGAAGACGTCAAGCGGTGGAAGCGGGTCGACGATTCTCAGGTGGATCACTGGGCGCAAGAGAACGACGCGAAGAGATGCCCAGCGTGCAGCATCCTCATCCAGAAGACCTCTGGTTGCAATCATATGACATGCGGAGAGTGCGCGACGCACTTCTGCTGGGTCTGCCTCGCGTTTTGTCCTCCCGAAAACATCTCCGCCCATATTCGCGAAGCTCATAGAGAGCTATTCGCACATCTCATGCGAACTGAGATTGAGGATACGCAACCCTCCCAGCCTCGATTCACGGAGCATCAAGCGTATCCGAACCCGCCGCCACCCTATAGCTCTACGCCCTTCGTCAACGCGGCGAGTTCAGGCTACAGGTACGAGGACGTTATAACCTACGTTATCTCGTCGCTTATCATTGCCCACTCTCAGCTCCACAGTCAGACGGAGAAATGCGGAAGAGATTACAGCACAAAGGAGGCGCGAGACTCAAGAGCTTCAAGCAGATGAGACCAAGAGACGTTCAGAGTTGATGATTGCTGCCATGAGATGCAAGCGCGCTGAGGCGCTGGCTGAACAAAGACGAGTTTTGGAGGAAGAACGACTGGCGGAAGAGTATGAGCGCAACAGAAGCAGACGCATCGAAGAAGCTTATTATGAAGACATACGACGTGTTCACGAGTACAATATCCGGCAGAAGCGCGACGCAGATGATGCCGCTCGACAGACAGCCTCTACCTCCCAGAGCGTCCACCCAGGGCATACTACAACATGTGGGTGCTTGTCGACGGTTCATAATCATCACCCTTCCCAACCATCGGGGCGAAGTGCAGCACTCATTCCTGCCTCTAGCTCGAAGGAGCCTCGCAGTTGGCTACAGTGGTTCGGGGGCATCTTTGGGCTCTAGCGGCAAAGAGATCTCCTTGGTCCTGTCTCGCGTATGTGGAGGTGTAGCAGAATGCGCGACCCTCAAACTTTGGCGTCGAGCGACGCCACTTCATCGCGAGAAAGTTCGGACGAAGTCATGTTTTCTTTCGTTTCTTGTCTTTGTAATGCACTCCAGCTATCCCTGCATCCCTGTTATCGTTGTAATCGTTGTTTCTGTTATTCGTGTATTTACTTGCGACAGTGTTTCTCTGCATGCGTCGTACCTCCTACTTTAGGTTGGCTCTTGATCATGAACTTGCGAGAGAACACATGCGGTCCGACGAGTCCGTCACCACTTCGTCTATCGCCCCATCCTCGGGCAACATCATCATCACACGGACAAAGCTATTCAGCAACGTAGATACTGCAACTATGCAGAGACCGCCAATACCTACGTCAGAACGCGCGACTTCGAATTCATCAAGCCATGGTGCCGAAGATTACCCCGGAGTACATCCTATACCTTGAGGCACTTCAGCCTGCGATGTGCGCTAACCAACGCGTCTCGAGTACACTTTACCCGACATATCTCCCGTCTGGCCTCGCTGAATTCAGTCTCGCTACCAATACCCTATATACGGAGCCCGTCCGGTCAGCGAAACGAGCTCACATCAAGCTCACATTACCTGCCCTTCAACCTGCCAGACGGTGCCTACCACACGATTTCTCCTCGGCATTGGAGCTTTCGTTCGGACCTTCGCAACGCAATGCTTGTTGTTTGCAGGTACCGCTAGAACCTCGGTTCCTACACTCGCAATGTCGAGCGTTGTCAGAGATACCAGACGGGTATAAATAACGCGATGCTGCACTGGTGCACCCTTCATACGCAGTACAGTCTCCTGAGATCGTTCGACATGAAGTTCCTCTCTACTCTCGCCGCTCTCGCTCTGGTCACCATGGAAGTCAGTGCCCACGGATACGTTCCCCAGATCAAGATCGGAAATCAGTACATCGCGGGTTGGGATATCACTAAGGGTACGTTCTGTCGATTATTCGACGCGGTAGTATCGCTACCTCTGTGCTGAAGAGATGACCTTGCTGGTTGGACAGATCCCTACTCCAACCCACGACCATCGAGAGTTGTGCGAGGCACCAAGTTGGACTCGGGCTTCATCTCGGACGTGACGAGCAAGGACATCACTTGCTCTATCGGGAACAGCGCTCTGCCTCCGGTAAGGAATATGTGAAGATCGTCCGGGGGAGTTACATACTGACAGAGAAATCGCTCTACAGGCTCCGATCACTGCTACTGTCGCTGCAGGCCAGACCGTTTCCATGCTGTGGAACACCTGGCCCTTGGGACACTACGGCCCTGGTGAGTCACTTTGTCTTGCATAACAGACGAATCGGATATCTAACCATGTCCTCCAGTGTACGTCCAGACGCCTCCTTTTCTCAGACTCCTCATCTCATTCTGATCTTTCTGTTAACGCAGCATGAACTACATGGCCAAGTGCCAAGGGTCTTGCTCCTCCTTCAAGGGTGACTCCGGCTCCCCTTGGTTCAAGGTACTGCTTATTCGCTAAATCGTGCTTGTTATTCCAGATGCTGACATCGACCAACCTCTAGATCTCTCAGCAGGCGTTCAGCAATGGCGTATGGGCGGCTGACGAGGTCGCAAGGAACAACTTCACCTCCGTCGTGACGATCCCCAAGAACATCGCTCCTGGAGAATACGTGCGTTCTTCATCTTCTTGTCCTTCTATATTGTGCTCACATCGATGGGTCATGTAGCTTCTCCGACATGAGATCCTCGCTCTCCACAGTGGATCGTCCCTCGGCGGCGCCCAGTTCTACCCAGTCTGCGTGCAGCTCACCGTCACCGGCGGTGGATCTCTCGCTCCCTCCGGCCTGAGCTTCCCAGGAACGTACAAGCAGAACGACCCCAGCATTCTGTTCAACGTATACCAGGGCGATGCCGTCAACCAAAAGTACGCGCCGCCTGGAGGGCCCGTCGCTTCTGGGCTGCAGTTCTAAGTGGTTCGGTTATGATAATATGTAATCGGTATCCATGTGTATCTGCGAATTAGTCATTTGCTTTGTACACCTCGAGTTGGAGCTTGGTTGATGTTAACCAGGAAGCGGACGTCGGGCGTGAGCATAAAGTACAGTGTATAGATTGGCAAGAGAACGTAGTCTACGTAAGTGATTAACGACAAGAGTGGGAGAAGTTACGAGGACTTGATAAGCGAAGGTTTGTTGGCCATTGTCCACGTATCGAGGGTCTTCCAAAAGTGCGCGACGACGGACTTGTCAACGTGTCGTCGCATTGGGTCGATCTGGCGGAAACAGGTGTTGAGCAGAGTTATACGAAAGTGACGGTGTTTGATTTACCTTGAGTTCAGTAACATTCCAATCCTTGATCTTCGTATTCGGTGGGTCATTCGACCAAGACACGTAAAATCCTTTCACTGCACACCGACCCGTCAGCTTTATAGTCATATCATTCAGGTAAACGCAACAGCGAACTCACCATGATGAAACAGCTGCCTCGGCTCCTTCCACTTATACGGCCTAAACTGCCACGCCTGCCCCGTTGTCATAACACACACCACCCTCTCCCACGCCTTCTCCCCCCCTCCAAACTTACTCAGCGCCTCCACACTATCCACCACAAAGTACCTACTCTGCACCTCCGTCTCCCTTCCGCTGCCATCGATGTTAGTGCGCTTGCGGTAGATGGCGATCACGTCTTCAGGGCGCGGGTTGCCTTCGGCGGCGGCGCGGGCACGGGCGGTGGAGGAGGGCTCGAAGGTGGAATCTTGGAGGAAGAGCTTGACGTTGTGCATGGTAATGAGGGCGGTGGGGGAGGAGGAGATGATGATGATGGGGTATTGGGGGCGGGCTTTGCGGGATTGGAGGGTGGGATCTGTGGGAAGTTTGGGTTAGAGCAGAATGAGGAGAGGAAGGGACGGAAGAACCTGTGAGTGAGGTGCTGGGGGCTGGAGTCGCGGTGGTTTTGGCTTCTTTGAGCTTCTTAACCTTGGCGGCGAATGCAACTCGGACGCCGCTGAAGTTCTGTACGGCGGTCAGTGTTCTGTCTTTACATGATGATGAGGATGAACCAACGGTGGTCTTGGTGCCACGCAGGACAGAATTCCGGTCACGCAGCTCGACTTCGTTCTGCCGAATTCGTTTGACGCTGTCCAAGTCCTTCTTATCTGGCTCGTAGCGTCGCTTAGAAGGCGAGCTTGAGGGGTCTGCAGACGTCGATGAAGAGCCTAACGGGGGGTTCTCGCCTCGTGGTGGTGTACCTGGCGGCGTGCCTCCTGTAACAAGACTTAGCACTCAGTCGTCCAGAGTATGAGAGTGTGCATACCTGGGATAGCAACGACCTTCTCCCCAGACACCTCATTGCCCTCCAACCATTCCACCACCGCCTTTCGCTCGGTGATACTCACGAACCCGGCTGTGAGCCCATTCTCCCTCATCTGCTTCATGTACTCTCCACCCGGCGCATCTCGCAGATGCCATGCAAGATACACCGCCTCTAACGAATAAAAGTCCCCTGGCGAAGTAACTGGGTTCGTGGCAGTTGATGTGCTAGAGTTTTTGTACCGCGTTGGGGTGGATTTTGTTAAAGGTGCCGCGAGAACAAGGTGGGAGGCATTTCGGAGAGCGTCTGTAGGTGTTCCGTCTGCTGTTGTGTATGTTATAGGTAGTTTGGATTTGATAGATGCTCTCAGAGCTACGAGCGGGTCGTCCATAATTATATGATCGAAGCGGAGGACAAGGACAAGGAGGAGAGCGATCAGTGCACATGTGATGCAACCATGACCAAATCTCGACGACGAAGTGCCCGAACTCGGACTGAAGACGCTGGCGCAAGTGATTCTGCAAGCGAACCAGAGCTCGATGATAGATCCGTAGGAATTGAAGGCGGAAGTAGCGTCGGTGGTGTGAGCGGGGAGAAATGTCCAGCTTGTACGGACGAAAACGCTCAGGCGGACAAGGAGAGCTGGATTCGCTGGTACGTACTGACTGGCCACTACTATTCATCTTGTTCATGCTCACAAACCGCGTCTTTCACAGCGACACTTGCAAGATCTGGTTCCACTGGGGCTGCGTATCTCATTCTGTAACACCCGACCCTTCTATCGAGACCGGCGAGTCAGGCGCAGACGTGCTAGAAACTATCGATAAATGGCACTGTGGCACATGTCTCGCCGCGCACCCAACCAAGAAGATAACCTTCAAGCATCTCCAACCCACGCGCAAGTCCACACGACGTAGTACGCGGAATCAAGCGTCAACAGACACCGATGGAGGGGGCGCAGGAGCCAGTGGAAGTGGTGGAAACGGAGGTGCCGGTGGTAGTACTAGCAGCAACGGAGCAGCAGCATCAGACTCGACTAGTAAACCACCGGAGACCAACAAATGGGTCAAAATGCTCTCTACCAAGCCTATAGTTCCAGACACTTTCAAGCGCATGAGCGGCGCAGACGTCCATCGCGCCTGGGCCGAATCCGATCCGACGGCGTTCACCGAGCCTGTCGTCGTTCCAGCCGAGTCTATCGAAGGCCTAGGACTCAAAATGCCTGAATACACGGATACCTCATTCCCGCCTGAACAGCACACGTTCACCGTGTCGGACGTCGCGCGTATCATGGGCCCAGAGACGCCGGTCCAGGTCATCGACGTCGTTTCCCAGTCGTCGTCGCCTGGATGGACGCTTGGCCGGTGGGCAAGCTACTTCCATACGCCCGTGGAGAAGAGGAAGAAGGTACTGAATGTGATTAGCTTGGAGATATCGGATTGTAAGGAGCTGGCGGGGATGATAGAGCCGCCGAGGGTGGTGAGGGAGTGCGATTGGGTGGAACGCTTTTGGCCGAGGACACCGCCTGCACCCGTGAAGAAGGCCGCGAAGGGCAAAGGCAAGGCCGCCGCTGCGCCAGGGCCGGGAGAGAAGGAGGCGCCGTACCCCAAAGTACAGTTATACTGCCTTATGGGCGTTGCGAGAGCGTGGACGGTACGTCTCGTCTCGCGGTCATTACTAGACTTTATCTCATCACTTCATTAGGATTGGCACGTCGACTTTGCCGGGAGTTCAGTGTACTACCACATCTACCGCGGCCGAAAGACTTTCTACTTCATCCGACCAACACCACACAACCTCGCTGCGTACACCAAATGGTCCTCGACGCCTATCCAATCAACAACCTGGTTAGGCGACCTCTGTGCACAACCACCGAAGCCCGCCGTCAATGGTCACGATCCACAAGAGAACGACGCCAACGTCTATAGGGTGGAGCTGAAAGCGGGCGATACAATGATTATCCCGGCTGGGTGGATTCATGCCGTTTACACACCGGAAGACACGCTGGTTTTCGGTGGGAACTTCTTGCAAGGCTTGGGCTGTGCAATGCGTGAGTAATCTGTTCTTATCATCCACGTCCTGTGCTCACGATCCTCCAGAGCTCAAAGTCCGCCAAATTGAGATCGCCACTAAAGTTCCACGAACCTTCCGATTCCCTCACTTCTCCAGGTACGCTAGCCTCTTCTTTGCCTTACCGTATACTCACTCACTTAACTTCCACTGATGCCCACAGACTCTGCTGGCACGTCGCCTCCTCATACGTCGCCCGTCTCCGCGCCGAACAATCCCTCTCCCACCTCCACCCCACCGACAAAACCAAACCCAAAGACATCTCACCCCCACCCACCTATCCGCGCCCAGCAGATGACACCCTCCACCCCCGCCTCCTCCGCTCCCTCCTCGCCGTCGCAGACTTCCTCCTCGAAGAATCCCGCCTTGTCGAATCCTCCGCGCGAATTACCTCTCGCGCGTCTTCCCATCCACCTGGGGATCATCCGCCCTCTGGATCGTCCACCCGTGCCAACGGCACCCCGAATCCCGACCATCATGGGGGAGGCAAGGGCGAGAAAGAAACGCCAGCGATGAAAGAAGCCAAAGAAGCCGTACCCTTCTCCTACGTCGAGGATCCCAGCTCGCTCGCGAGGGAGTTCAGGTGGAGGTTGAAGTTGGCGATTGACGGGGACGAGGGAGGGAGCAGTGATGCTGAGGAGGAATATGATGTCGTTGGGACGAAGAGGAAGGTGCTCCCTGCCAGTGCGAAGGCTGGGCAGGGACAGGGGAAGAGGGTGAAGATTGAGAATGAGCCAACGCCGTCTCCGACGACGAGGCAGGTTGAAGTGAAGGTGTTTAGGAATTTCAGGCCGAAGCGGTGGGATTATGTTCACGAGTCGGGGTCTGCAACGGGGCAGGAGGAGTTGGGTATGGAGTCGAAGGCTTCAGGGAGCGATGTGATTTTGAGGAGAGCCGTGCCGAAGCAGGTTACGATTCCACCAGCGCCTTCAGAGGGCACGAGCGCAGTCAACGGAAACGGCACGTCGTCGTCACCGTCATGGGAAATTTGGAACAGTCTCCTCGACGGCACCGACCCCCTTCTAGCCAACGGTTCCTCAGCACCCATGGACGTCGACATCTCAGGCCCTTCCACTTCTTCGTCACAACACTCAGCGAACCGCGTCCACCGACACACGGAGACTCTCGTAAAGCTGCGACGGACGGAGAAAGGGTTTGAGAGGCAGATAGTCGAGAGGGTGCTGGAGAATTGGACTCTTGTCGAGGATGAGGGCGAGGTTGATGTGCCCTATGTTCCCGTTGCTGTGCCCGATACTCCCGGTGAAGCGACTGTGGCGAATGAGGATCTAACCATGGTAGATGTTGCCCAGGGGCAGATTGAAGTGGAACCAGGAGAGGCGGATGTGGTTATGGACTTGCCGCTCCCGCCTTTACCTCAGGAAGTCGAGGGCGGTAGTGTTCCAGAAGTCGAGGGTGGTGGTGTCCCGGAAATCGAGGGCGGCAGTGTTGCCAATGCTGCTGCTGATGTGGGGACGGGTATGGACGAGGGGGCTAGGATGATTACGGTGGATGAGCATCAGACGCCTGTGGTGGATGTTGCATCTTAGATTAGTGTTTTGCGACGCGCTGTATTTTATCCTACTTTATTTGATATGGTATTGCACCCATAGTTCTTCTGTCTCCCTCTTCCATGAGCACTGAAACTCTGGTGCCTGATCATGTCCTCGTCGAAGCTATCGCTTTGGTTCAATTCTTCGGAGAGGTAACAACAGATACACAAGATACAATTTCATGTTCGACGAGAGGTCATTACGGTCCCCCCGAGCTCATGTCATTAATATTCCCCTCCGAGTCAAAGGCCGTCCTCTTACACCACTCCCTCTGCGCATCCCACGTCCTCCTTAACGACTCAATCTTCCTACTCGTCGCCTCCCAAGAATCCCCCCCCAACACAAACCTCTTAAACCTCTTCCCATCCACATCCCGCATCGCCTCCCTCCCCGTCGCAACCTGCACAATCACCTCGGCCGCCTTATCCGGATCCCCCGGCGCACTCCCTCCAAGCTCTGCGATCCAGTCCAACCTCTCACCTACGACGTGCCTGTTCTTCGCGTACGGGCTGGTTTCTTTGTCGAGGACTACGTCTGCACCGGCCTGTCCGAACGCTGTTCGGAACGCGCCTAGTTCCATTAGAACTACACGGATTCCGAACGGCTCGACCTCCTCTGCCAGCGCCTCCGTAACAGCTTCCAGCGCAAATTTGCTCGCTGCGTAGATCCCATTCCCAGCGCTGGCGATGATCCCCTGTGCCGAAGAAATATTCACTATTACGCCGTCTTCGCGCGCGCGCATGTGTGGGAGGAGGAGCTGTGTGAGGCGAAGGGGGCCGTGGAAGTTGGTGTTCATCTGCTCGAGAACTTTGGAGGGGGGTATGTCTTCAATGGAGCCGAGGACGCAGTAGGCTGCGTTGTTGATGAGGACGTCGATGGATGAGGCGGGGGAGAAGGCGAGGGCGTTGGTTATGGTCGATGTGAGACGTTCATCGGGCCAGGTGAGGTCGAGGGGGAGGTAGTGGAGGGTCGGTGAGGCGCCTTTGTTGGTGTTGTCGGGGGGCAGGAGTGCTGAGAGGGACAAGGGGATGGAGGGGCTGCGGGAGGTGGCGATTACGTGGTGACCCAGGGAGAGGATGTGACGGACTAGGGAGAGACCGATGCCTTGTGAGGTGCCGGTGACAAGGAAGACGAGAGGGCTGGGTGGGGCTAAAGAAGCCATGGTTGGTGGGGACGGATTGAGGTATTACAAGCGGGTGCGCTGTTATATACGCACGTATCTCTGCAGGATTATGTTTAAGACAGTAGGAGGACCAATCTCCATTTGCTGCCGAGCTCTTGCGTAGCGGGCGGCAGTGTAGATCTGCAGATGACATGTATGACCCTTTGTCCATGGCGTAAAGCATAGAACAAGTGGTGTGCTGGGTTGCTTGTCACCTCAGAGGGACTGGTGTATTGCTCGGCGCCGGTGTTACGTCGACGTCTGGCTTGATAAGACGGAGCGCTGAGACTATCTGCGATGTAGATTGCTTTGATAACATTGAACATGGGTAAAGCACAGTTAGATGGACAGAGGAAGAGAGCGCAGTGACATATCCGGCTAGCATTGAAGGCACGTATGCAACATCGGGAATAGTTTGTACGGTTGACAAAATCCGCTCATCTGTCTCAACAAACTGGTGCCAGTGGGAGTTGAGTGGGAGGAAGGGTGCAGTCATGGACATGATCGCGACGTCGCTGAGGAGTGCAAGCAGCCGTTGCAATTGCACTGCGTATTCATACAGTATCTTGGAGTCTGCGATATTCGCAGTCGTTGCAAAGGACATTTTGGTGCCTTTTCAAGGCGGACTCTTACTGACGGTCGGAATGACTCTCAGAGCCTTTCTCTTAGCTCATGATCAGTGGTAGACCATGCGATTTAGTAGTACGCGCAGCGAGCTACCAGTCCCACTGGGCTAAGAGTCCCAAAGTTCCGCTCGCCTTCGTGCAGTACTCACCACTGGCACCAACACAGAGCGACCTATCCTGCCTCCCGAATGTGACGTCGCATTTATTGCTCTGCAGCAATACCCATCAGCCCATACTGTAACCACCGCTGCCTCCCGTTGACTTTTGTCCTGTCTGTGTCATATTTTAACTGAATTGAATTTTAGCAGCGTGGCAAGTGTACATGGTTCTCTTAGCTCAGTGGTAGAGCGTGCGATTGCAATTTCACAACTAGCGTCTCTGATCCATCGCGAGGCCGCGTGTTCGAACCACGCAGAGAACTGATTTTTGCACTTCATCATTGGTTGCAGCTACTTAGTTGGGTGAGCGCCATGCGAATCCGATCCTACAACAGCTGCCCAAATGCCTAAACCAAATGTGATCGTCGTGGCTGTCCCCACTCGCGGCTTGCGATAAACTGACTGCTATGAATGTGTCAATCATGAGGTCAGTAGCTTTGTGACCATCACCCCGTGCCACTACCGACTTACGCTCACTACAAAATTTCCGCCGTCTTCTCGTCCTCGCATCCTTCAGCCAGGGTGTTTACAATCGCTTTGCAGTCAACTAAAACAGTTGTTCGAGAACATACATACCCTATCTAAAGATTGAAATTTGAGAGATTTGCTGCTCTGATCTCACCAGGACTGAAGTGAATCCAAACATGTAGTTATCTGGGGAGCGCTATGTAGCTTCCAAAGGGCCGGCGCCTTTTGTGGTTCTTACGGTTATGTCGGCGCTCCCCAATAATGAACATCGTACTTACTTATAGCAGACGCGTGAGATACAGTACCAAGGAAGTAACTATAAGTAGATGAGATGTATTCACTCATAACATCGGAGAGCCTATGCTTTACAAGTATATACACGAGACTCAAGTACATGATTGGGGGATCCTATCAGCCAGAGGTAAGACTACAGTAGGTGAGATAAATGCAGGTAACTCTGGTCGAATTTCGTAGGTAAGGTGAATTTCTACATAGCTTTGTACTTGCGGTGACTCGAGTAGGTCGGAAAGTTACATGCTTGAACACTGCATTATCTAGGGACGAGAGCGCTCACCCTACCCAGGGGACTTCCCCCCTGGACACATAATTACAGTAGACTGTAGTAGCCGTTGCTCGTGCACTCACACTCGTCAGACTCGTCTTATATAATTTACTTGCCCGATGTCGTTAGCTGCTCAGGTCCTCCGTTTAACTCATGCTGCTGGAAGAACTGCACGCGCATAATCATTTTGACGCTCAGCTGTACATGTATGTAAGCTGAACCTACAGCTGATATTGGAAGAAAGGGTATCATCCACCGCTAAACGAACTAATTGCGACTGAAGGCAAGAAGCCGCGTAAGGTTGACATTTCCTCGCCAGCCCTGTACGTTATATTCGTGATGCATCTCTCTGTGCAAGAAGTATCCCTCACGACCCAGTTTACTACCGGAGTGCATCTCATCCCTGGCTTGTTCCCGAGGGATGGGAAAATATGGCGAGAGATATTGGACTTGTGGGCTTGCACACGCGGTGATACATGTGGGTGCAACATCATATGTTCAACGGAGGTTTGGGCTATGAAAGAGAGCGAACACCGATAGTCAGGACTCTAGAGGAAAAACACATGGTAGCAGGAGCATTCTGACCTTGTAGCGGTCGAAGGGTGCCTCTATAATAGGCGTACATAGTGTCCTCACTACAAGTGTGAGGAGATCTAGAGTGCCCACACTTTAATCGCCTAGACACGAAGGTGTGCAGAGACCTGAGATGAGAGACAAAGTAGAGAGGGTGTAAAGTCGGCCGCTAGTTCTGAGAGGGCAAGTCGACTTCAGGCACTGCGTGCCGTGTGGTAAGTTTTCAAGTCCACCCCAAACTGTAAGAGGAATGGTCGGCTCCAGTTCTATTGTGGTGAGTAATCCAGGTATCATAGCAGCAGTAGTCTGAGCATTCAATCTTCCTGGTACAGTGTATAGTGGTAGTATGATTTAGCGGGTCAGCCGACAAGACGCTCGGGTGGTTTGGGCTAGGTTTGGGACAAGCATGGGATGAATTTTGCATGCATCATGAAAGTGAGTGTCCAGAAGCACTGTACTGTGGCTTGGCATGTGATCCTCGGCGTCTCTTCTCCAGCCGCCACAGTCTACAGATCTCCGGCGCGGAATCCGTCCAATAACTTGAATAAGCACTCGACACCAGCTTTATTATAACTCCCATTCGACTATTTATCACGACGACAGACGAGGAACACGACAACGACGACTAACGGATGAACATGGATACCCCAACGTCCACGCTGGACTCGACTTCCACGCGCGATGGCTTACTCATGCCCTCCTTAGAGGGTACCTCAACCCAAACGTCACTGGCGACCCAATCCAGCGTAGAACAGAGTGCTTCTCGACCTTTGAACTGCGATCCAGCTTCTGCTGCTGTGCCGGCCCCTCCGCCCACTCCCTCTCCGCCTGTAGGAATTCCAAAGACGTACCGAGCACAGGATGCACTCAAGGACATACCCGGCACGGCGCATGCTCTGGAACTCTTCCTTGCGAGCAAGATGGTGGAGAGCGAGGAGTATTGTGATACCATGGACCCCAAGAAGTGGGTGCTCTCCTTGTTCCCCATTATGCTGCTGCAGTACTGATGGACCTTACCGGTACTCAGGGAACGCCTGTACTTCTCAACAGGGTTTAGCCTCATCCAGTGTGTGAAAGGCTTCATGTCCTACGAAGACGAGGTGTGTTGTCCTATGCTATAGCTTGAGAAAGGCCTTTGTTGATCTTTCGTTAACGTTGCAGGATCTACTTTCAGCTCTCACACACTGCAAGCACGGACACACCATCGCCACCAAGCATCGGAAGGTTGCTGGAGCGTTCAGTGGTCTTACCAGTCGTTTGTGGGGCGGTAGTGGTGAAGACTGGATTACAGGCATGACGAACGTGGAGAGGCACGCCGAGCTTGTCTACGCTGAAAGTCTGTTCGAGAAGGTGGGTACTTCTTGTGGTCTTGACGAACCGACAGGAATCTAAAGATCGTTATGACTTAGGCATTACTAGGCGTCGTATACTCCGGGGATTGGTTGTCGTTTATTAAGGAAGCGTAAGTTTACCTGGTCTACACCATCACTGACAAAAGTGCCACAACTGAAGACTTTCACCAGCCTCAATATGCGGTCAACGATTACTGTATACCGTGCCCTTGGTCAATTCGTGACCAATGCCGACGCTCGTCATCCCAGCGGTAGAGACCCAAATATCGACGAGCATTTCCGATCAGGCGTCGATCTTGGGAATGGTCAGTGGTCCCTGAATCTTTTGTCCCAAGAGCCTTCCGACACCATCCTAAAATACTGTTGTACGCAGGTTGTAGCCATCTGGTTCTGAGCCTTCTTCCAGCTCGGCTCGCTGCTGTGATCGAACTGTTCGGTTACAAAGGCGACCGAGATCTTGGTCTCAAACTACTCATGAGACCAGGTGGTTGGGGTGAGGGTGAGGAGGTGGTAAGTGCCGGTTAGTCATCTGTTCCTCTTCTGCAAGAGTAAAATATTCTGAACGTTTGACTTATCCAGAGAAAGAAGGCGTGCGACGGACAGTCTGTGATATGATTCTCCTCATCTTCCACCTTGTCATCTCGAGCTTTACGTTCGAGGGCGTTAACATGGCAATGGCACGACGGATTCTGGATTGGAATCTGCGACGTTATCCTACCGGTAAACACACCTTCTCTCCTCACTTTCATGTTGGAGGTGCTAACATAGGAACCAGGTGTCTTCTTCCTGTTCGGCGCAGGTCGACTGTCGTTGATGCGATCACGACCAGCACAAGCCATTGCCTACTATAACCAGGCAATGGCAGTCCAGAGCCAGTACCGTAACCTCCACCACATTTCGTTTTGGGAGAACGCGATTGCGAACTTGGCGCTGTGGGAGGTCAAGGAAAGTTACCTCTGCTGGGAGGTGCTCTCAGAGGAAGCGACAGTAAGTCACGAGCCCAATACGCGGCCTCGAACGCCAACAGTTGACACATCTCCTTGCCAGTGGTCGAAATCAATCTACGCCTACGGCACCGCTATATGTGCCCTCCAGCTATCTACAACCGCGACTTCGGAGAAGGAGGCATTCGACCTTGTGGCAGAGGCGAAACGACTCATGGGTCTTGTCCCAACACTCCGTCAACGCATCGCGGGCAAATCCATTCCCCTAGAGAAATTTGTAGCCCGAAAAGCCCGCAAATTTCTCGATCAAGGTAACCGCTTGATCCTGCCCGCTCTCGAGCTGGCGTACATCTTCCTGGCAATCGCGCACGCCCCACGACGCGTGATCGTAGAGCGGATGTTACAGGAAACGGACGCAGCTCTGAAGTCGCTCGAGGAGAAACGTCAGAAGATCAGCGATCATGGCAAGAGCGGCAAAGTATCCAAGAAGAGCAAAGACCAAGAACAAGGTCTCGGGCAAGCATACTGGGACGATTGGTGCTTGGCTGCGTTCTTGAAGGGCGTTTGCTTTCGCTACATCGCCTTCCCTGATCCTGATGCTGAGGTTGATCCCGAGGAGAAGCACATCGGGCTTGGAGAGGGTTTGGAGACGAAGGAGAAGATTGGGGAGGCGGCGAAGAAGGCGTTTGAGGAAGTTTTCAAGTATGGGCCGAAGATTGAGCTGGATCATCATCTCGTGTATCACGCTCGTACGTTGCTCAACCTCTTCAATCTTCTCTCGAGCGGCTTGGTAACATCTGAATTTGCAGACTACGAGCTCGGCAGACTGCTCGTACTGCTTGGAGACGTCGAGAGCGGGAAACATCACTTTGAACTTGTGCTGTCAGGGAAGCCTTTGGAGGTGAGCCTGACCGGGAAGAAGGGCAAGTATAGCTTGGAGGTGAGGTTGCTCTTGTTTGTGAACTCGAGGTGATTCTGACGCTGACGCCGCATCTTACTTCAGAATGCGTTACATATGCGCACATTCGCTGCTCACGAAGCCCTCACCCTTGCGCATGAGGCCAAGGACCGGTTATAAACAGCAACTGTAGATCTCCTCCCATACCGCACACCCCTTTGGTGTGGCTCCTCATTTTCAAAGGCGCATTCACCACACTGCACACGATAACATTTACTGCTCACATACTTATCTACCCTCAGACATATCTGAGCCTGATACCTACACGATTTACGGCGATATCTATACCCTCTGCGTAGGCTATTGTACAAGTACTCACCAAATAATAACATGTACACGACACCCACAATACTGTTTTCGACTTGGACTCCCTTCTCTACACGTGCGCATTACTGTACAGAGCGTCTACCCTTTCGAGCTCAATGCGCCTGCGCGAAATATGCAATGAAGACTGGATAATGTATAATGCTACCCAAATATCTTACTGATTGAAGCGTGCGTAGTACACTGGACGTCGTTATAGCGAGAAAACGGTAAAAAGTACAAGGTGATGAGAAACGTTAGTATGTGGGAATCTTACACAACGGCCGCGAATAAGGTTTACGACAACAAGGATGAAGTGAGGGAGAGACTGGAACATGTGTGTGATGAGGATGATGCGGCGAGTAACCCATTAGAAGGGACCCATAAGTAAGTAAGGATGCAGGGTAGGGTAGAAAGCAAACGACAGCGGTAGTAGTATGGGCGAGTAGGTTGGTGCGAGTCTTCAACAAGATCATGGGAGCTTGCTCAGCATGAACGAATGCGGCGGCGACTCCGCCAAGGTCGACGGCGGCCGCGGTCTGCGGTGGTCGTCTCTCGACCTCCGGCCCATCCCAGACGAGACCCCCAACCTCGAATGATCCGACGGCTCCTGCGACGTCCCTACATTCGTCGAGCTGAACATCGACGACTCCTCCTCATCCTGCCCCGACATCACCGTCGTCCTCACCCCCTCTCTCCTCGCCTGTGCGTAATTCTCCAGCCTGTACGCCCGCTCGTTCCTTGCTACCGTCACTTTCCTCTCCACCGTCACGCGCACGCTCGGTTCAGGGCAGCTGAGAATCTGCGTAGCGGGTCCTCGTCTTGGATAAGATTGGGTGGTATCCGAGTATTCTTCGCCGCCGCTGGGAGTGGGGACGGTGAATTCGTATCGGGATTTAGAGTCGTACCCCCGCCGACTGTCGGAGGCTGGGGCTTTCTCGGAGGAGGTTTCTGGGTATGTGGATCCGCGTTCTTGGGCGACACTGTGCATTCGTCGTTTGACCGATGCGTCTGGGATTGCCGCTTGTCAGTCATGCGCAGAATAGGGTCGAAGTAAAGAACTTACCGTGCAGATGTAGAAGCAGATTCTGGGACATTATCCACATGAATGTATAGCTCGGTGAGGCTCTGCAATAAACGGGAAAGATTAGATGGCTTGGAGCTGGAGGACGGATGCGATCAGTCTTACGCGGCAGTCTGAACAAACGTTCAAGTCATAGTCAGCCATATTGTTGTCAGTCTCGACATATTAGAACAGACGAATCACCTGTAGCTCCGTTTCTGTAATAGTGTAGTAGAACACGAGATTCACGACGTTGATGGCTAGACCCAGTCAGTGCCAGTCAGCACGAATGAGCTACAGAAGACATACCTGTCAATGCCAGGAAGTAGACCAGCCCATCGAGTAACATCCTAGATATGGCGATAATCTTCATCAGCCTCATCTCATTGGGCTGTAAGTATCAATCCACATACATATTCGCGACGTTCACCACCCTGTTCAGGACGATGTCAGGCGCCGACCAACTGAGGGTCTGGAATGAGATCGCCGACGTACATGGAGCTGCTATTAATAGCGCGATTGTTGAGTTTGTACTTGACGAGATAATAGACGCAGATGGCGGTGACTGTGAGGTCGTAGGCGATCGCGACGGGGTAGTATGATGGTGCGCCGCCGAGAAATGTCTTTTGTCCGTTACGAGTCGCAGGTAGACAGCTGCGCGGTGAAGATATAAGCGGGTAGTTGGGAGGGTAGAGCGGGGGAGAGGAGTCGTACTTGAGCTAGACAGGAAGCAGGCACCGGCGGTAAGTTACAGGTAGACGACCGACAGTGGGCGCCGTACTTACATGTTCTTTGTTCAAGTGGGCTGCGAGGGGAATTAGTGCTTATACAGGACGAGAAGCGCTGGAGATGACTCACGGACTCGCCCAACGAGCGTCATGAGGGATTGGAACTAAACATCGTCAAGTTTAAGCTCGCCTTGGTTCGTCCGGGATATGTAGAGAGAGCTCACGCACCGTAACGCAAACGAGATACAGCAGGCCTAGCGCTACACCCATGTTCCGTGAACGGCGCGATAGATTCCACGCTCTGATCAGTGTGGGATTAACGGGAGGTCCAACTTGCTTCAAGGTGTGTTAGAGATGGCGCACCTTACTCCAAGGATAGCCTGAGAGACAGCCATTTGTATCACTGGCTTTATCATGAGTATGTGTAAGAAGTGAGAGGGAGAGAGAACGCACCTTTGAAGATAGAGGACATGACAAAGTAGCGGCTACACTTCTGTTCAGTGAACTTGCTGAAGAAACCATAATTGCTGAAAATCAAAAGTAGGACACTTGTGATCCTGGATATATAATTCATTCAGCGACCTGTCTGAACCGACAAAGGTAGATTTGCGCACCGTATGAGAAGGAGAAAGGATGTCGAAAGCCTGTAGGTGCCAATGCTCTGTCAGTGTTTGTACAGAAGCCACACAATTCATGTAGCGTACGTGAGTCTTCGCAGTCTCCACTGCTCTTCATATATTCTCCAGACTTTCTGGCAAGTCCTGATGCCACTGTTCAGGGACAAAAGCTTCTTAAGTAATGGTCCCTAGGCGCGACAGGTGGCAGGATGAGAAGCCCCAAACACGTACTCATACCCCGCAATAGCAATCGACGCCACTCTCATGTAGGCAGCCACAGTGTGTCCCGACATGATATTAGTGGTGGTGGTGGTAACGAAAGGGAAATCAAGACGGAGAGTTACGAAGGGAAGCAGGGAGATGGGCGGGCGGGAGATGGTGGCATATGTATGAGATGCGGTGGAAGAGGGGAAAGTTGGGCAGGATTCTCCGAGTGGCAATGTCCCTGAACGGCGGAGGGATTGGGATCACTCCGAGACGATCGAGAACATGCCATTGGCAGGCGCATCACGTCAAAGAGAACTCAATTGGAGGAGTTGACCATCATTTCGACAGTATAAGACATAACCTTATTTTCACTTCTTTGTCGGGGTGTCTTTCACAGCAGCAGGCACGTCTGTAACTAATCACAGTAGGTACCATGCTTTGGTCCGAGCCGCAGTATCTAGCACTGTGAAGGCGTTGAGGTTCCAAGTCCACAATCATCCACACCGAGGGCTGAAAATGAAGTCGTATCTATATTTGGCAATGTCATTCTAGCATTTCCAACCCGCTGCGGCAGAGTTGTAGCGCTAACGGAGTGGGAGAGGACTTGGATCGCACATCTTCGATGAACTCCTGCCCCTGGTACGTCGGGGAAACAATTAAAAAAGCAAGGAAGACACGCACCAGGAACCTAAGCAACTTGGGCAAGAGCCAGTGATACCTTGAATGATATCCCCAGCGATCGTGAAGTGGCAACGATGTGAATGGCAGATGGTCACCGCAGGTTCAGAGGCGACTGAATCGAGCCCTCGATAGGGTCTTCGAGACAAGTTTCGAAAGGCTCAGGGGCCTGAACTCGTTGATACAGCGTCGAGAACCTCAGAGAGGATTAGAGAAGACCCAGCTTGTGCTTGTGATCATGGAGAAACAAGATTGCAGATAAGGATAATATGGGCTATGCAGAATGAGGGAAGTTAAAGTCAACGGTAGATTCAGCTTGGGAACACCGACGAATACGACGGACTGCAACATCGTCACGAGACGATTGATGGCCCTTCCTAGTTCCTTTCATCCAATTCCAAATTAAAATTAAAATTAATCTCGGACATGAACGTGTTCCAGCTTCCGTCTGGCAACACAGCAACAAGCATCCATCGTCTCCAAAAATGTACCTCCTACACAATCATGAACCACAAACGCGTCCGGTACAGCAAGGTCACTGACGAAAACTTGAATGGGTTACTCACCGTCCCCCGGCCAAGGAGCTAGCTCCTCTTCGATGGTTTGGGGTGAGAACAGTATCACGCATCTCATCTTGATGATGATGAACAGTGCCGTGCTATCCCCCATTAAAACAAGTCGAGACTGGGAATTCTTTGCTCCAGTCGCTCTGTGCTTGCTGTCTCTCCTGTCGAGTCGCTCGCCTGGAATCACACGAATGTCAGAGGACGCGCCTGACGCGGTTGCAGCGTACCTGCGCATCTCAGCTCTCTCTGTCGCTTTATTCGAGTGAGTCGAAGCGAATCTGGTGTGCACTCTGACTTTGGGTCTGATAACTTGAAGATGGGCGCGAACACTTCCGACTGTGCTCTCGATCTACAATGAGCAAAGACGAGCGAGGCGCATCACGTACGTCTCTCTAGCTTTCACCCATTGTGAGGGAGCGTTGCTGACTGGATTCCGCAGAGTAACTGGAGCATCGTTGTTTCTTCTTCGGTGAGTACAAGGTGCCGCGCGGCTAAACATCCATAAGTAGCGGTTCTGACTCGCGTTTACGGACTACAGCCAGAGCTGCATCCTAGCGCTCGCACTCAGCAACGGCGGGTTCTTTGGCGCCTTCACGTCGTCCACCTGCCGCTGGTACTACATCCTACCGCCCATCGCGAAAAGTACGCCATTTCAAGAGGCCAGAGCCTCAGTCCAATACTACCTAACTCACGTTTGAATAAGTTCTGGTCGCTGCTATCTCACAAGGCATCCTCGGCATCAGGTTCACGACGCATCTGGCAACTGTATGAACTGCAACGTACTGACTACAGTTTTAACATGCATGTTACAGGGCGTCCAAACTCTCCCGGCGCTCCAGACAAGCAGGGGTTCTTCTCACCGTGTTTTACGTAGCAACAGTTGTGGTAAGTTCAACCCTGATTATCCGGTCCCCAACGACAAATCTTTGATACCTGCTCCAGCTTCAAGCTACTCCCACGCTTTTTGGCAGACATCGTGAGTTACAAATGTTCCTGAGACTATGGCGAGATTGTTCTAGCTGACGTCCACAAGCTATCATTGATGAGAACCGCGGAACATATGTAGGTGCTCTCACGACATTCAAAAAGAGAGATCCTTCTCACTCCGATTCTCACAGACATAGTCCGTGATAATACCCCTGGTGAAGAGGTACTGCCTCGAGCTACTGAACCGGTTGCAGCTGCGTACCCGCTCGCCTCCCCAACGAGCGTCCGATCCTTGGAGGCCCTTACACGTTCTACGCTGTGGCGATCAGCTACGATATTATCGTTACAGGCGTCAGCATCTACTTCTTGATGGTGTACAAGCGATGTACGAAGGACCCTCTGTACGTTGATTAGCTTCGAGTACTGCTGATACTTGGAGACTGATGTTTTGGTGAAGGATGAAGAGGATCAGTAGCATGTGCGTCCCAGTCGTGGAAGTTAAATGGGTTCTCATCTCTTGTTCTGGAAGGTTGATCACAGATGGAGCTGCGTATTTGCTGGCTGTGACAGGTGGGCATCCCACTAGCACTACTTCGCCAGGTCTAACGCTTTACCTTGTCGTACAGCTGTGAATATTGCCAACGTTGTGGTTTACAAAGTGTTCAGCGGGAGTCCTCTCAAATCCGTATGTTGGTTCTCTTGACTCGGAGTTTGAGAGGCTAACGTGCAGTCGACACGACTCTACAGACCGCTGTGTCAGTTAAAAGTGCCTTCGCTGAGCTTTCTTTCGCTCACGCCGTGATCGTATAGAGCCTCGCTGTGGACCACGTCTATTTGGATGATGACGCAAAAGCTTCTCCTGCACCTCCATGGTATGCATCGAGTCCATTTCCATGATCTACCGCCAATGACACTGAGTACCACTTTTCCTTGTGCGTAGCCGCCTCGATCGAGCGCAGAACGCAACTCCAGCAAGCGAAACCCGCCGAGCTCATCCTCCCAACCATACCCTGGTCATTTGGACGCGCCAGTATCGCACACCTGACTCGAAGCACCCCGCGATACTCTTTGCACCTTACGCCGGCGTTTCCGAGGGCTTTCATTGAATCTCACACTGGCCGCCGAAAATACGCTGATGATGTCGATGAGAAGGTTGTTACACTGATGCTTGGACAGGGAGATGGCTCTGCGATGAGTAGTTTCAGAGCTCCGGGGGGTGTTGAAGCTGATCAGTGTACTACATGTACCATGGCACGCTGACCACAGCGCTGAACTAGACGTTCACTTTGAAACCCGTATTTATGTTTCTCGTAGTCTACTATATTACTACAGAGTACAAACATTCCGTAATTCGCTCATTCCGCCTTGGATTTCGCAGCGTTGTGCTCTGTTGCCACCGTATACACATCGCCGTCTTGTGATCTGACCATGACTTGAACTTGAACCTCACCTCACACAACTTGTTCATTATCTTGACTCCCAGCCCCTCGCGTTTCGCAGCCGGCTGCGACTGCAAGACTCTGTGCCCCACCGGTCCATAGTTGGTGAATGCCACCTACGATCCGTTATCGATTCTTACGTCCAGGGCATCACTACCAGGTCATGACCAACACGAACCCTTCCACCGCCTACGAATCGTGGTCCAGAGAGGACCTCATAAGGCGCCTCACTCAACTAGAATCTGGGTCCCGCGAAGCACCAGCTTCTCCCCCACCCCAGGCACCGAAAAAGTTCGACTTTGGTGCATACGAAACACGGAAGATCGCGCTAAAGTTTTGTTATTCCGGATGGGAGTACGGTGGGCTGGCGTTTCAGAACGCGCCGACGCCGCTGCCGACAGTTGAGGGGGTGCTGTTTGACGCGTTGGCGCATGCAAGATTGGTCGATGGCGAGGCGGGATTGGATGGGTGTGGATGGGAGAGATGTGGGAGGACGGATCGAGGGGTCAGTGCTGCGGGGCAGGTCGTTTCACTCTACGTTAGGAGCTCGAGGAGGAAAGAAGCGACATCAGCCCAGGCACAAGCAGGCGCTGCCTCTTCGGACAGTGCGTCTGCCTCGACATCGGGCCCATCAGCAGTGGAAACAGACGGCGACGCGCTCGCGGGCTTCGACCTCGAAACGTCCGAACCCACGAACAACAGCGCCCGGAAAGCAGAAGAAACACATCGCGAGCTACCCTACGTCTGGACGCTGAATCACCTTCTTCCACCCACAATCCGTGTCCTTGCATGGTCACCCATCGCACCCGACTTTTCCGCCCGGTTCAACTGCAAATTCCGGCACTACAAATACTTCTTCCCCTGCGCAGGCCTCTCGATACCACGGATGCAGGAAGCCGCTGCCCTGTTGGTAGGGGAGCACGACTTCAGGAACCTGTGCAAGCTTGATCCTGCGAAGCAGATTAAGACGTTCAAGCGAGGAATCCTATCGGCCACGATCAGTCCGGTACAGGGCGAAGATGGGATGTATGTCCTCGATCTCGTCGGGACGGCGTTCCTGTATCACCAGGTTCGACACATCATGGCCATGCTTCTCCTCGTTGGCTCAGGCCTTGAACCACCCTCTGTGATCTCCGCGTTGATGAATGTGGAAGACAATCCAGGGACAGAGCTTCCGATTGTGGATAGGAAACCAGAGTACCAGATGGCTGATGGTCTTCCGCTGATGCTGTGGGACTGCGGGTACGCTGACCAGGACGTTGATTGGCGCAGCAACGATGGGAGTTTGTCTGGGCAGGGATACCTGCATACTCAGATGCGTTCTATCCGGGAAAGGTCCCGCATACACACTACGCTGGATCAGCACTTCTTACAAGCCGCTGAGAAGTTCCACGCTCCGGAGGATAGCAAACTACCTTTGGGGCCTGGTGCGCTCGTTCTATCGTCTGCAAGTGGTCGCCCATTCCCTTCCCTTCCCAAGAGCAAGTCGAAAGAAGAGAAGGTCAATTACTCGGTGCCACTTGGCGGAGGCACCTTCCGGCGCGCCGCTGAATACGTGCCCTTGTTGGAGAGGAAGCGACTCGAGCATGTCGACGTCGTCAATGAACGGTGGCTTAACACGAAGGGCGCCAGGAAGGCTGCACGAACTGCAGGTGCTGATGCGGTGGGCGCAGACGAGTAGTGGTGGACCTCAAGCAGTTTCGAATGCTCGGTGTCGAATTCGATCTATCGTACAAGATGGTACCCTACTCTATCAACCTCATGCTCTTCCGAGCAGCGTCACATTCGCCACATTTCCAATGAACCCATCACCACCGATCCTCGCAATTGGCGCCTCGACACCTATCTCTTTCCATTCGAAGGCAGGATCGTTACCGATCACTCCCAGCACCGCCAAAAACTCCATCTCCTCAGTTTCGTTTACGGTCAAGAACGTGGCGTTTCCCCTCTCCACCAAGGCCACGCTATTCCATACTCCAGTTGGAAGCGTCAAGTTGAGAGGGTATGCTTCGTTTACTGACGTGATGAGCATGAGATTTGGGTTGGTGCCGTTTCCGTGTTGGAGCGTGGAATCTGCGCCGGTGAAGATGGGAGACCCAATAGGTGTAGAAGGAGAGATCTTCACGGTGAATGAGAGGGTGTACTCCCTTCCTTTGGTGGACAGAGGGGTGGTGAGGAACTCCTCTCCCTCGAGAGATATGGATCCGTCGGATGGGTCGATGCGACAGGAAGGAGTGCATGTAGCGTGGTAACCGTTTCCGGAGAGATCTTCGATGGTGTTCTCGTCGAGTAGGGCGGTAGAAAAGTCGTACTCGAAAATGACATCCGTCTTGGAAGGCACCGTTTTATCCAGATTCTGCGCAGGAGCAATAGGATGCAACTTAGGGAAGACATCGTTATACTGCTCGAGAGTCAACTTCCCTCCCCATTGCTTGTCCGCCAAGCCAGCAAGTCCCTCTCGCCACGAGTACCATGCCTCAGAGTACGTGGTAGTGTTTTGACCCCAGTCATTCCATAGTGCGGCGATATGGCCTTCAACATTTGGATGGCCTCTCGAAGGGTTATTCGTCGAGTTGTTGACATCAAAGACGAAAGGCGCGAATGCGCCTCCTGCAGGATTGCCCTGGAAGATCCTCGTGAGGTTTAATTTCTGGGGGTAAGGTTTCGACCACTTGTTGACAATGTACATCTTCTCGTCCGAATTGAGAACGCGGTACCCTTGATTGAGCAGCTCCAAAGGATTGCTTTCCCAGAGCGCCCAATGCTGAATGTTGACGGACTTATCCACGGTGGAGTTCCTCCCTGGGGCGTTTGTTCCCCAGATGCGAGTGGTCTGCCCGGAGGTCTCGGATATGAAGGAAGCCATGGTGTTGACGAAGAAGTTGTAATCGTCTCCGAGGGTGGTGTCGTACTCGTCGGCACCGATGTGGACCACCTTCGAGTAAAACCATGGAAGGAAGGTCCTCCAGATGTCCTTCATGGGTGGAATCGTTTCTGGATGCCTGTTAAGGACCTTGAGTTAGTCCTGCTGAGAGCCAACCCGATGACTATCTGAAAGCGTACGATATGTTGAGTAAGCTGAGGTCGTCCTTCAGCCCCAGTTGAGGCTTCCACTGAGCTATAACCAGTGCATGCCCAGGAGCCTCTATCTCCGGGATAACAGTTACCCCACGCGCGGCGCATCGCTTTTGTAGTTCATCAAACTCTTCGCGACTGTAAGTCTCGTTCACCCTCCAGGGCTTGACAAGTCCATCAACAACCGATTCATTCGAGATGAGACGGAACGCAGCGTATAACACCAAGGACCTATCACGGGTGTAGAAGTCGTGGGTGTTGAGGTTGTCGCTGAGGTGAACGTGGAAGACGTTTTGTTTGAAGAAGGACATGTAGTTGCATAGCGAGATAAGGAAGTCGATGGGATAGAAATGGCGTGCTGCGTCCAGCTGGGCAATGGTGAAGCGGTATACGTAGAGAGAAGGTGAAGCGCACGTACCATCATTCGTCTTGTCGCCCACCCAGGCGCATCAAGCGCCGATCCAATGGGCAAAGACATGTTGCCGAGTGTGGCTATTTGGAGAAGAGACCTGGTTCCCCACCAGGCACCAAGGGGGCTGGCACCAGTTATCGTCACGCTATCTGTTGACACATCGATCATGTAGCCCTCGGCGGTGGGTCTACCGGCAGCGTCAAGGAAGCCATTGGTGTCGTTGCTTAACGTCAGAAATATGCTGAGCTGTATCGGAGTCTCGCCCGTTTCTACGGGCAATGCTTTTCCAACAACCGTAGAGTAGTCTTCAGAGAATGTGCGCGCGAATGCAGCAAGAGTGGGAGGGATCAAGGTATGGCCGGTGTCGTCAGTGAAATCGTGAAAGCGCTGGTCGATGAGAATGTATTCGAGGCTCGATAAAGATAGCGTGGATTCTGAGGTGACATTGAAATCTAACGTCGGTATGCTGGGAAGTGTGGTGGCCCTAGCTGTGGACCCAGTCTGTAGTAAGTGAAGTCCCACAGCTTGCTTATGACGAAATCTTACCTGGATTCAGACGAAGAGACAGGAAGACTGCCTGGGAGATGAGCATGAGAGCCATTAAGCAAGGGGCATGTTCGCCGCCCCAGTGCTCTTATACGATCTGCAGAGCTTCTCAGGTTCTCTTGTGCGCCTGCTCACATGGTGCACCTCCTGATGGTAGTGGAGACCGAGACAAGGATCCCATGACGCCCGACACGCTAGGAGAGGTTACAACGGTTATGATATTACAAAGTATTTATGGATACACACACATACAACGTCAGAAGATCAAGTCGGTCGCACATCCGCAAGAACCGTCTCCAGAGATGCTAGTAAAGACTGGTTCTCCAAAGCCGCAGCCACCCGCTCCTTGTCGTTCAGCTGTCTGTTTACTGTGGGCACAAAGATTAGATAACATGCCGCTGTGATGTCTTCACAACGTACCCGACTGCTCGCTGTTATGCGATCCCGGCTTCAAGAAGATGTCGATCTTGTATCGCGCAGGCAGGCTACGCATCAAGCGAACTCGTATCGACAGACCTGCAACACTGAATCAACTGCTGAGTGCCCCACTTTAGAAACTTATACGCACCTATGAGAGTCGACATCCCACAATGCGGCACCGTAGGCGTGAACTCGACGACCACCGTGTTTCTATTCACCGATACTTGAGGCGCAGAAACAACGCGCAGATCCTCCAAACTGCATGGATGCTCCGGGTCGGTGATATTCCTGATCAGGTCTGGGAAGGGTAAATTGGTTATTGAAGGGACGAAGCGGGTAGAAAGCGGATGCGTACCGAAAATCTCATCTCGGTCGATGGGTTCGACATCGGCCCCGCCTTCATCCTCGTTATCATATGTGTTGTCGTCCAGCCATCGCAGAGACTTTAATCTGGAGTCGATGCTGGAGCCAGACGCGGTGAATACGACTGGATTTTCGTTGTAGACCTGGGCCATGGTGGGAGGATGAGTGAGCGGTTCCTGGTCAGCTGATGTGGGTGGCCGAAGTGACTGTAGACAGAGGGCCTAGGTCGAAGTTCTCCAGACCATCCAAGGTCACTACTGTTCATGAGTGGATACCCTTCAATCTAGTGTACATATCGATACAGTGTGTTTGTCGGAAGATGATATTCGTCGTCATAAAGGCCCGCTCAAGCAGTCCCCAGCAAAGTCACATCCCTCACCCTCCCCACGAACCCACCCCCGCCCATCCTCCCGACCGGCGCCTCAATCGCTATCCCCCTCTCCAAAAACTTCCTCACATTCACCCACATCCTCGTCAAAAACTGCATCTCCCTCCCCCCATTCACGCTCATGAACGTCGCATTCCCCCTCCCCATCAGTTTCACATCATTCCAAACGCCCGTGGGAAGGGTATAGTTCAGGGCGTACGGTTGGTTGACTGATGTGATGAGCATGAGATGTGTTTTGGTCCCGTTTCCGTGCTGGAGGACGGAGTCTGCGCCAGTGAAGATGGGGAGCCGAGGGGAGAGGAAGGAGAGAGGTTCATGGAGAAGGAAAGCGCGTAGTCCCGGCCTTTGGTAGTGAGTCGGGTGGTAATATGATCCTGGCCGGAGAGAGGTATCGATTGGTCGGAGGCTGGTGACGGACAGCGGGAAGGACTACAGGTAGCGTGGTATCCGTTTCCAGAGAGATCTTTCACGACACTTCCATTTGTCGACGAGAAGTCGTACTTGAGAATAACGCTCGTCTTTGAGGGCACGGTCTTGTCGAGGTTCTGATCCGGAAAGATAGCGTGCAACAGCGGGAACACTTTATTATACTGCTCCAGCGTCAACTTCCCTCACCACTGCTTATCAGCGAGCGCAGCGAGCCCATCCCTCCACGAGTACCACGCCTCAGCGTATGTGCTTGCGTTCTGACCCCAGTCGTTCCACTGCGCAGCGATGTGGCCTAGAACGCTAGGATGGTCTCGAGGAGGGTTGTTCGTCGCGTTGTTCGTGTCGAATACGAAGGGCGCAAAGGAGCCTCCTGCGAGATTGCTGTTGAATATCCGCGTGAGATTGAGTTTCTGTGGGTGCCACTCGGACCACTTCGTCACGATGTACGATCTGCTCAACTCGGACGGTCAGGTTGAGTTGGATTATATGCAAGAGAATGGACGCATGTGATCAACTGTCCTGGCGCGTCGTTGATTTAAGTTTCTGTCCTGGACTGTAACTAGCCACTTGACTTTTCTACTTGTTACGCGTCAAGATGCCCGCCAAGGTGCTATTTATCTGCCCCAAAGTATACGTGAGCTCACATATTCTCCTCAGCGAAAAAGAGAAGAAGAGGCTGCGCCTGCAGCCCCCTCCACCCGCTCCACACGCAGCTCAGCGCGTACAGCAGGTATAGCACCCCTCCAGCAAAGCTTCCAAGTGGATCGCTAAATCATATTCACGCGTCTCAAGCCAAGGAAAGTCAACAAGTCAGCTATCTCTCCCTCATACCGACCTCTACCTCATTAACTGGATCTCCTCATAGGCTGCACCCGCCGTCACGAAGCCGAAGAAGGCAAAGACCGCCGCTAAACCAAAGGCCACCACCACCAAGAGGAAAGTCGAGTACGAAACCCTTCCACCTCCCCACTCACCAACGTCCTTACCCCTTCCCACAGAGCACAAGCAGCCGATGATGTAAGCATCCCATTCACCGCGGGTATTCACGCCGAGTTCAAACCGAATCTGGGGGTTTCCATTTCAGGAGCCAACCAAATCCAAGGCAAAGGTGCCGCCGACGTGAGTGCCGTTCTTTCTTCACTATCACCACCACCACCACCCCCATCTCCCCAATCGCGCTTGATCAACCACTCGGGCCTGAGTGACGTGAATGCGCGTTACATCTCTACTCTGCTGCCGTTCTAGTGCTGACCCTCCTTCCAGTGATGAACCCGTACGTTTGGCTCCTCGTCTCGGCCCTTCTCCCACTCATCCTCGTCCTCGCCTTTCGTCGTACCTCGCGCCAGTCTACAAAGAAGTCGAAAAGCACTGTGACTAAAGCCGCCGCACCCGATCCACCCATAGTGAAGCAGAAGGCTAAGGCTCCTCCGACCGACGTCTACTCCGAGGAAGCAGCACTCGATCTATTTAGCACGTACGCCGACGAGGACAACGCCAATCTTATCGGACCCACCGGCTTCGAGACGCTCTTCGAAGATGCCGAGCTCTCCATGGAGGGCGCGCACCAGCTGATCATCTCCTGGTTGTTCAAGCCGGAGAAGGGCGTTCCGGAGATGTTGAACATTGAGAAGGAGGCTTGGATGGCTGGCTGCAAAAGTCTACAGTACGTGTATCTTCTAAGCTGACTTTGCCGTTGCTGACCCAACGTAGACTCTCCTCTCTACCACTCTTGAAGCGCGCCATCACAGACCTCGAGTGCTTACTGGTCATGGGCAAGTCCGCACCCAAGCAGCCCGCCAACGCCGTTTCTTACAACATGAACACGTACCGCTCCTACGAGAACGAAAAGCGCACCGGTCTGCAGAAATTGTACCTCTTCTGCTTCACGCTCGCGAAACCAGAGTAAGCATCCACCATTCAGACCCCACGACCACGCAGGTTCTCACCGCTGCTTTCCTGTCCAGGGCGTCCAAGAACATTGACATCGACGTGAGTGGTCCATCTGCCTCGAGGGAGACATCGTACGTTCTGACAAGCCGTGCAAACGATTCCATCTATCAGACTGCTGTTGCTATGTGGACCGTCCTCCTGGCGCCCCGCTATCCGCTCATGTCCGAGATCATCGAGTTCATCACCGTAAGTCACCAATACCTCCCCTCGTTGCATGCATCATGCCGACTCTGAACTCTCACAGGAAAAGGGCAGCTACAAAGCTGCCAACAAGGATCTCTGGAATATGGTGCGTTAGATCTTACCCGGATCTTACGCTGTTGAGGCAAGTCATTGACTGCCCTGTAGATGTTCGACTTTGTGAATACCGTCAAGTCGAATTTGAGCGGATATGAAGCTGACGGTGTACGTTCTCGCTCCTTCCCCCGCCGCGCTTTGATCAACTCGGAACTCATATTCATTGATACAGGCATGGCCATCCTTAATAGACGACTTCGTGGAGTGGAAGAAGCAAAAGCCCACGGAGCGGGAAGTCTTTGAGATCGAGGACTAGAGACTCGCTGTGTTTTCTCCTTGCATTTTCTGTTTGCTATCCCACTTGCTGCTGCTGTACCTCTTTACCACATGCATATCCACCCATACCACACACCACCGTTGATGACCCCTCATGAATACAACATACTTTTGTGCACGTCTACATACCAGAATGAGTGAATGATACAATTGCTACGGTGCTCAGTCGATGTCCATGGGCTTGATCTCCAGCATATACTCCATCTGCTCCCTCAGCTCCGTCTCAGCAAACACAGCAACCTCTTTCGCAACAAGCAGCTTCCCCTCCATCTCATCCGCCGTCATCGGCCGCAAGACGCCGTTCACCTCCTTCATTCCCAAGCTATCGAACCTCTTGAGAGTCTGGTTGACGCGGGGCAGGAAACCACTGCGATCCCAGCCGTTGTCGTTGAAGCTGAGCACAGCGCGTACGGCGGCGGTGTTGATATCGCGATGCAGCTCCTCGAGTTTGGATAGCTGGACTTCCATCCAACGGGCGCGACGCTCGAGAGCGAGCGTGAGTGTAGCGACTTCGTCCTCCTTGCCCTGGTTCTCCTCCCCACCATCGTCAAGGAAGTCGTCCCCTTTGAGCATATCGCGGAGGACGCCGTCAAAGGAGGAACTGTCATCCCACGTCGTACGAGGTAGAAGTCGGAGAAGGTCCGAGATGGTTTGTGTGAGGGTTTCGAGCAGCTGCTGGAAGGAGGAGACGGCGTTGTCGATAGAACCAGAGGGGAGATTGTTGGCGAACGAACCACCGCCGACGGAAAGGGCGGACAGAGCATGCACCAAGGGCCCGTACTCTAAAGGCATCTTGATGGCGGCGTTGATCTTGTGCACGTCGAAGAAGGGGTGGTTGAGCAAGTCCATGCCTGGATGAAGCATCTCTATCTCCTCGAGGAGCTCTTCCACCGATGTACGCTGATGATTGCCTGACCTATCGACGGATTGGGAGCGAGAGTTGGCTGAGCTCGACTGGCCACTGCCGTGCCTTGGCCCATGGACGGCAGCGGCTTCCGAAGAGGATAGGGCAGGTGAACCGCGACCATCCTCTTTCGCAGCACGAGTAGGTCTCGCGACGGCGGGTTTGTACTTCTTGGGCTTCTTGGAGAGGAGAGCAGCATGAGTAGGCTCTGCATCCGTGGTTGTAGCATGATCAGGAGCCTTGGCGGCAGACGCCTTCCCCGCGGGTTTCGTTGTCTTCTTGGGACCCAGCTTTTCTTCCTTTGCCGCAGCAGCGGCAGCAGCCTTCTCCTTCTCGATCTTCGCCAGCCGCTCCTTCTCCGCAATCTCCGCTTCCCGCTCCTTCCTGACCTTCTCCGCCCTGTCCTTCGCTTGACGCTCCTTCTCGGCCTTCTCCTTCGCCGCTTTCTCCTTGGTTGCCTTCTCCTCGGCGAGTGTTTTCTCCTTTTCTACTTGCTTCTCCTGAGCGACCCGAGCCTTTTCTGCAGCTTTCGTTTCCGCCTTCTCCCGAGCCAGTCGTTGCCGCTCCGCCTGTCTCTCAGCCGCCGCCGCCCGTTTTGCTGCCCGTTTCTCCGCTGTTTCTTGGGCCTTTGATTCCGAAGCCGTCTGTCTCCCCTTATCCGTAACCACGGACGAAGATACTACTGGGGAGTTGGAAGCCGAAGTCTCCGTCGGTGCAGAGAGAGCCGGAAATTCTGATGTAGAAAGCGAGACGGTGGGGCTGGTGGGTCTGGGGGCAAGGAACGACGGGTTGACGGCTGGAGAACACAGAAGAAAAGAGCAAGTGGGGCAAAAGTCAGCGTCAAGTTGACGGCAGAAACAACGTAGACCCTGGGTCGAAGGGAGAGCATGGAGAGAAGAGGTATGATCGATGTTGAATAAAGATGTCGTGGTAAAACAGAGAGTAGGGGTAGGAAACATGCTATCGACTCCCTCTCTCAGTAATGATGATGGTTTGCGATTGGAGCAGGGCGTTGGTGGGGCGTATCGAAACGATCATGGCCGGAAGTAGTTTTTCCGCACTGAGAAAGCACGGCGACTTGGTCCCTCCCCTTCAACCCAGAGAATGGAAGGTGCTTACCATTAGAGGCATTGGCATCGCTGTTCTGAGCATGTTGAGGATAGCCGCCGTTGTAATGCTGGTACCCCATCCCGGGAGGAGGGCCGTACGCCAATTGGTTGAGATTAGGGTTGCTGTCCTGTAGGTTGTTGTAGCCCAAACCAGGAGGTTGGTTCATCATTGGTGCTCCGAACCTAGCAGACATGATCGCAGGATCGTTGAACTGCTGGGACTGTGCCAAAGTCATCTTGTACAGTTGGGCATCTTGCGCTTCTGTGGAAAGTATAAGCACACGGGTAGGATGTCACACTTGTCATTACGAACCTGTCAACCCACCACGGGCACGGCTATTTTGGATTAAGTCTCTCAGCTGAGCCTCGCTGACGGGGGTTTCATACGTCTGAAGCCTCTGCTGTTGCTGCTGCTGAGCGTACAAGGCTTGCGCGTGCGCATGTTGAATCATTGGAGAGGCTTTTGCAGGCGATGATTGGGCGGCTTGCTGCTGAGCCTGCGCGCTGAACGGAGAATCGTGACGAAGCGGCCGAGGTGGAGAAGAGACGTCTGAGGCGTAGAAAGCATGCTGTGTAGCGTCCGATGCAAGTGAGCTGCTCGGCATATGGCTCGATGAAAGCGAGGAAGCGGAAGAGGCGTGCTGCAGAGGGGAAGGGGTGTGTGCGGCTGCTGTGTGAGATGACATCCTTCTTCCCGGTTGAGCGAAGCCAAAACGAGACAGTTTGGGGGTCCCGTCGTCGTCGACACCAGAGCGGCCGTTGAGCCTCCTGCTGTCGTCACCGCCATCAGCAAATGGGTTGAAAGCAGACGAATAACTTGCGTCGCCCGCTGCGGCTCTGTCCTCCTGAGACAAGTCAACCCCGGCAGGACTATACATTCGAGATGAGGGATGGCCATATCCAGGTATCATCTGGGCAGGCGGCGATGTGATTCCCTCTTTCAGCCCGGGGAATGTGTCGAGGAAAGAGCCCTGATAAGGTATGGTGTCGTTGAGGGCGGGCAAGTCGCTAGTCGAGTCGTCTCCTGCAAGTTTGGGATCCAAGTTGAAGCTGAACCCGCTGGATGTATCGCCCAACGTCTCGAGGGTACGGTCAAAGTCGGGGAATGGGCTGATTGCTGGAACAGCAGGTTGCGAGAAATGACGGCGGTTCTGAACATCATCCAACAGCGCACGGGCAGCATCTGACATCTGGTAGGATGACTGGAACGCGAGGAGAGGAGTCTGCGGCGATGCTGTGTCGACGCGGGTGGGTCCTGGTCTCGTGAGACCGGGTGGTGCAGAAAGTCCAGGTGGTGCAGCCAGTCCGGGTGGTGCGCCCAGTCCTGGAGGAGGTGTGGATATTAAACCTGGGGGAGGGGTAGACATCAGCCCTGGAGGGGGCGTGGACATTAATCCTGGTGGAGGTGGAGACATTAACCCTGGTGGAGGTGGAGACATCAGTCCCGGGGGAGGTGGGGACATCAGCCCTGGAGGAGGCGAAGTGAGATCTGCAGGCACGGCAGGTACAGCGGGAGCCGGTTCGGGTGATCTAACAAGGTCTGGTGAAGATGCTGTCGGCGCGGCACTGACGAGTGGTGATGCTGGGGCCGCTGAACCATACTCGGAATCGGCGGCGATGGATGGGGCCGGAGACACAGACACTGGGGTCTCGCTTTCTTTCTGCTTCAGTGCCTTGACCTCGGCAACAACAGGCTTTGTAACTGAGGCCGCGGATGAATCGCCGAGTTTAGCAAGAGAGGGAGCAGAAGTAGAGGTGGAAGGAAGAGAGGCGGTAGACAGAGAGATTACTGATGGCGTCGACGGTCGTGAGGTGAGGGCCGGTGCCAGCTTTGAGCTCGGGGTTGACTTCTGCGTTGCGCGAGTCTTTGCTTCTGAAGAAGTCGAGGATGCGGTCGCGAGTCTGATGGTCCGTGGGGCGCCACCACCACCCAGAGTGATAGTCGTGCCACGTCTTGACTGCCTGGTGTTGGTACTACTCAACTGACTGCTCGCTGTGGAGACCGCTTTCTGACCCCAGGAAGCTGCCCGAGGTAGCCCTGTAATAGGCGTGTGAGATGCGATCTGAGAAACCAGTATTTCAAAGACGTACCATCGGTTTCTTCACTCTTTTTCACAGTGATTGTTCCGCGGGCACGACGTTCAGTGGCCTTCATGGTGTGTTTGCTGAACTCCACTGTCAGAGGATGGAACCACAAAATGAAAGATGAGGGCGTACAGTGTTGTCAGATCCTCCTTGGTGAAACAATCCTTCTCGTCTCCCCACTCGTGAAGATTCATGCAGGAGTGATCGTTGCAACTGGCGCCACGGAGGAAAGCCATGCAATACTTGGTGGTACCATAGCTAGCACGCATGACATCATCCCGACCTCCTCCCTGGGGTGCCGTCCCATCTACAGCACTGATGCACCGAGCAGCATCTTCTCGCCGATTGTAGGTGATGTAGAGACCCACTACCGGAGCGCCGCCCGAAGGAGTTCTCTTCACAAGAACCATTTTCGTGATCTTGCCATATTGACCGAAGAACTCATTGGACCGCAAAGTCGGTATTAGCTGTGGAAAGTGGAATTCGTTTGAGAACACATCAACGACGATTAACGAAAGACAAAGCGCTAACCTCTTCTTTGGCAAACCGAGCGGCAATGCCGACGACATACACGACGTTCCGTTGAACCACTCGTACATTAGCCAACTGGCGTCTCCCGAGACCCTCCAACTCCTTGCGCTCTCGCTCCTTTTGCTTCTTCTGTTGGGTCATACGTTTATGGCTAAAGGTCCTCCGTGAGCAATCATGCGATTAAGCGCTGTGACTAGTGGTGCTCACTCTTCCTTGTCAATGGGCTTGAACTCAACAGCTTCATCGGTGTAGACCCTTCGGCATGCTGGGCAACGTCCGTTGAGGTTCTCCTTGATGTGATGCCAGCAAAAGCGACAGATCTGGAACTTTGTTAGCGAGAGAACAAGACGGCAACGGATGCGCAGTGACCTGGTAACCACAAACGCAAGGCTTGAAGTTGCGATCGGAAATATCCATTTCTTCTAAACACAGAGGGCAGTCCACGTCCTCCTGTGACCTGTTAGTTCATGAACACGCAG
Organism: Pterulicium gracile; assembly: GCA_004369125.1. Taxonomy (NCBI): domain Eukaryota; kingdom Fungi; phylum Basidiomycota; class Agaricomycetes; order Agaricales; family Pterulaceae; genus Pterulicium; species Pterulicium gracile. The sequence goes on along the minus strand of ML178814.1, from coordinate 2,307,974 downwards.
ATATGATTGTGTTCACGCACCCCTTCGTCATCACTCCAGTACGCGTCTTGTACGCCGGCTAATACGGTTGATTTGGACTGGTGTGAAGAGAAGCCAGCGTGAATTACGGGAGCTGGCAGAGGATGATGAATGCGAGTAGCGGTCATAGCGGTGGTATTGAGAGGAGAGGCGTTAAGGGGTACAAATTCAGGCTAGGATACAGCGCACGAGGCGTTCAGAAAGAGGTATGGATTTTCTATTTGTTCCGACCAAACAAAACAATCGCTCAATCAATATCTCACGTAATTATCAGATGCGAAGGTTTTACTCCAGACTTTGACCCCGCCTTCGCCTGGACACATCTAGGAAATAACTTTCATCTATCTGGACAGGTACTTTGGCCGGTGATACGTGCAGTGCAAAGCTTTGGGAATCACGATAGGCGGCTTTCGTGCAGTGCGGGACAGCTGCTCTGATATCATGATCGTGAACGAGCCATCTGACTTTGTGAGAACGCAACCAACTATGCACCGGTCTTGACAGGTGAAAGAAAAACACTCGACCTTGATATCGGGGTCATGCTCTCTCCACAAGCTGGCCAAGTCCAACATAGCTAACGCTCGCATCTACTGCAAGTCCGAGACTGAGTTCAGCCCGGTCACTCTCAAGCATCCTCCAGCGCGTTCCCGTACTGGCAATACACTTCCTCTCGATATAAAGCACGAGTGGTTTTTGGTAGAACACCCAGATCCCCCAATTCCTCTCAAAGCACCCTCAATATATTGTCCAAATCTCAGCTCGTAACCTCTACTCTTGTCATCGCAGCAGCGGCTTCAGTCATCAAAGTCAAAAATGACTCTCAGGTGCCAATGGTGGATGTCGCTTCGAAGCTGGTATAGCCAGCATCTGCGGCAGTGAACTGATATCCTATCTGACATATTGTTAATCCTTAGACCTGCACCAACGACCCCGTCCGTACGTGATCTATGATGCTCGTGTATGTGGAAGATCCCTAACCACCTGTCCCACCGGGACTCGGTCCTCAGACTGTGAGCCCTTTACAGCTAGTTAAGGATCATCAGTTCTTCACCACTAACTCTGCCATATAGCCACGTTAGCCACTAACGATAAGGACAAATGTGAACACGAGTGCTGGGGGTGGATGTCGACCTGCGTGTATCACCGTGATTGCTGCAGTGGAGGTTGCGTCGATGCGCATTTTGTACGTCCACTCCCACCGTATCGAACTCTTTCCTTGTGATCTAATCCATTGCCTTCTTTGACAGTGGTCGTTCTGCAGATGAATCTCTTTATTTTTGCAGATCCCAAGTTTTCAAACTTACATAACGGAAGAGGATCGATTTCCAACAATGCCCCGAGATTTGGAGTTGTGAGATGTACATGTAGTAGAATATCGATGCTCGCGTAGTCTGTATAAAGATCCAGTGTTTCTCGCGGTTTCAGGGCGACAGCGGGCTGCAAGCGTGAGCTGCTCAGCCTTGCTGCACACCACAGGTTCTTCGCCGCGAGAAGCAAATAAAGTCAAGAGGCCGGTCCGATTCTCCCGACTCACGTTTCGTTGGTTCACCACACTTCGCATTCAAGCTTATTCAAGAAGCAGCCCAAAGACCTACATAACCTGAAAACCGTGCGCTCCTCGTCTTCAAATGCCATCAAGCAGCCTCCGCCTTCGCAGACTCGCTCTCCTTCCCTTGTTTCTCCTCGGTGCCCTGGTCTACATCACCTGGCACAAACTCTCCCACTCCGCCGCGACGTTCCCGGACACCATCATCATCCAAGGTCAATGGAAACGCGTACACGCAGAATTAGGTCTCCCGCCGTTTCAAGATACAGTTCAACACCCCAAACCCGAACAGCCAAGAGTTCTGCGCTACATGGTTGACAGGCCATCATCTGTCAAAGCCAAACCAGCGCCGACTCTGTTCATCGCAGATGATGTCCAAGAATCCGACCCTCCGAGGGTCTCGTACCCCGAGTTGATGAGATCGTTGCAGAATATCATGCTTCAAGAGAGAGCTGCTGCTGAGGGAGGGAAGAGGAAAGGAAGAGGAGGGAGTCGAGGGAAGCCCCAGGGCAAATGAAGGAGGCATCGTTACAGTGTTCAAGGTTGGCAGCGCATAATGACCCTGGTTTCTTCGCAGGGTGCAGTAAACAACAGATAGATAGATAATGTACAGCGTCAGTAGAACTAATGACCCGAGGACTTCTTTGCTCCCAACGGGTCAGGATAAAGCTGTTCATGAATCAAGTTAGCGCATGTGCGGCAAGACAAGAGCATCGTACCTTCGTGGGGTTCATCAAGTTATGAGGATCGATAGCGTTCTTCACAGTCTTCATCAGTCTAACAGTCCCTTCGCCTAGCTCCTCTAAAGGGGCGTTAGCTTACGCAGGCGAGGAACAGCTGTGGGATTGGACAAACCATTGAGATATTCTTTCTTGCCCAGACCGATACCGTGCTCTCCAGTGCCTGTGAGTGATAATGAGTTCTTACTACTCAGAGCCAGAATGGAGAGAAGCGTACATGTTCCATCGAGGGCAATAGCCCTATGCACCATTCTATGGACAGCATCGGTCACAGCCTGGAACTCGTTTTCGTGGAACAAGATGAGAGCGTGGAAATTTCCATCCCCAACGTGGCCAACTGGGAGAGATATCTTGAGATTAGCTCTTGGTAACTGAATGTGCAGATGGTATGTACATACCGATAGTGTTAGTGAGCCCCGTCGTCGCCAAATCCTCCTTCGTCTCCCTCACGAGCTGAGGAAGCTTCGACACCGGCACACTACGGCACACGACATGAGAAACACAACCTTCTCAATCAAAGAAGTGAGGGACGCAACACACCAAACGTCCGTCGTCCAACACCTCGTCGTTGGATCGATCGCCATCGTCGACATAAGCGCATACTTCCTCTGCTGCCACATATCGTCCGCCTCCTCATCCGTCGCCGCAAAGTCAAAGCCCGAGCTTCCGTGTTTCTTGGTGATGCTCTTCACTACGTCGGCGGCGTTTTTTACTGTCTTTGCGTCACCTTGAATCTTGAAGAACAGGGTGTCGCGGGCGGGGTGGGTTTTGTCGCCTAGGCCGGAGTTGCCGATAGCTGCCATCACTGGGAACGAAGCCTTAGTCAAGGGCATCCTAATTGAGAGAGAAGGGATTCTTACTGTTGTCGTCAAGAAGCTCGACGCACTCTGGATCGCAAAGCAACGTCAGAAACCGACTCAACCAGCCAGGAGAGAGCGGACTGACGCATGTTCATCCCATACGTCGAAGTCAGGATCTCCTGCACTGCATCTACCGCTTTCTCAACGTTAGGGAATTGTGCCATCGCGACCTTGTACGGCACCCGAGGAGCCAACCGCAAAGTCGCTATGTACATGATACGAGGTCAGTACCAGCGACGACTCTGGAAGAAGAAGCACTGAGATGGACTACCTTCAGTCACGATACCGAGGGTACCCTCAGCGCCCACGAACAACTTGGTGGTGTCGAAACCGGTGGAAGATTTACGAGCCCGTTGACGGGTCTTTACTACCTCGCCATTGGGAAGGACGACGGTCTGTAAAGAGACTTCAGTGCGCGGACAAACGATACTTGTGCATGGCCGAACATACCACGTTGAGGAACCACTCTCCTCTCGCGGTGCCGTAGCGGACGGCGTTGGCTGCAAACGTTGAGCAAGGGATCTTGAAAGGGAGAGAGACTGTCACTCACTTCCGCTGCAACCGGTGCCGATCATACCCCCGATGGTCTAGTATTGGATGAGCGCACGTAAGGGATGCACAGGCTGACAGTAACTTACAGCACCAGGACCGGGATCCAGCTTGAGTCGAAAGAACCGTCAGTTCAAGAAGATAAGGGCTTGGTATACGGGAGACCTACCGGGAAGAACAACGGAATACCCTTGTCCTTCAAGGTTTGGTTGATGACCTCCCACTGAACACCAGGCTGCACGATGATATCCGCATCCTGCTCTGTAAGTCGAGTTAGTATGCCTGGGCCTCCGAACGCCGGCACAAGGTTGACGCCATACCATTAATCTGGATGATCTTATTCATCCTCGACACGTCCAGACATATGCTCCCCGCAGGATGCCCAGCAATGTGCCCCTCGAGGCTGGTAGCACCGCTGTACGGCATGATGGGTATCTTATACTTCTTGGAGATATTCACGACCTTCACCACGTCCTCCGTAGAGAGCGGCTTGACGATGATAGCGTGTGCGGTATCGCCATGGTAGGACACCTCCGAGGATCCGTGAATGCGGAGAGCTTCGGCTTTGGTGTTGATCTGGCTCTCGGGGAAAGCGGCTTTTAACTCGTCGATGGCTTTGGCCAACTCCTCTGGAGAAGCATACGTAGTAGGAAGCTCAATTGAATGGCTCTTGGGTTCCTTGGACGCGGACTGATGAACAGACGAGATGAGCGCGCGGGCATAAGCTGGTGAGGTAGGCTCAGCTTACCGCGAGCAGCCTTTCTGCTATCGCAAAGGTGGCGGCTCCTCCAACTCCAACGAGCAACAGCTTCGGAAGCTGCGAAGACGAGCCAGTCTGCCCTCCGCTGCCTGCCGTGCTTTGACTCGACTTGGAGCTGCTAGAGAACCGTCTTCGCGCGCTTGATGATAACAGGGAGTCTTTGCTCCACGACGTGGGCTTGACATTCCTGAGCACTCTCGGAGTGAGTCTGGTCGCCATCGAAGATCTTGCAGGGGTGCGCTGAGAGGAAAGCGGGGTAAGAAGAGAAGGGGAATTTCATTGTGCCTGGTACTTGAGTAAGTTCTGGCAGCGGTGTCGCGTAAAATTTGAAATTGACCTGGCCGAGGTCTGGGGAAGCCGCACACCAACAAATAAATTGATCCGAACTTCCGACTCGGTCAAGGTAAGTATTTAGATTATTAGGGAATACATGAGAGGGTGTAAAAGTTCAACGTTCAAGAACAGCGTTGGGGTATCGATTACAGTGAGGTACTTTATAGGTTCTTCTTATCATCTTGAGCTGAAGCAGTGCCTTCGAGGATCTTCTCGCCATGTTTCTTCACCGACTCCTGCAAAAACAGAGGTCATCTTATCAGAACGACCCTTGTAACTGACATCGCTCGAGAATGCTCTTACCTGGCCCAAGAGCTATCAAACGCACGAAGGTGGAGTAGATAAGTACGACATAAATAGATAGCAGTCACCAAGATCTCTCTCTACTCACAGTACCACGAGTTATCTGTGCGGCAGCTGAGGAAGCGGAATGTGATCAGCGACTGTGGAAGCATCTATAGACTCGAGTAGCTCTTACCGATCGTTCTCTCAGCGAAGCTGAGTTTCGGCTCTCCGTGCAGCTCAGAGCCATCGCCGGGTTGAGTAGAGCCTAGATCAACCGATGCAAAGTAAGCCAATAAAGTCCATGTACACTGCAAATCGGATGTACGCACCCTGTTGAGGGATGGAGTCAGTTCGCTGGGGTGCAACGACCTCGGAAGGCAGACGGGCGGTGGTGGTATCGTTAACGTTAGTAGACATGATGTGGTTTGAGTTGAGGTCGAGGGAAGGTGAGTGTAGAATGGGTGCAGTTTGGATTATCGGAACCGCAGCCAGTGTATTTGTACCTTCCGTCCGCGTTGTGACGTCACCGGCTCCCTTTCAAGCCGGGCACCGCTCGGTGTCCTTTGACCCCTTCCTGCCAGAGCGCCATGCTCTCGATTACGCCCACACACGGTTAGAGACCCCCCAAACCCTAGATTGAAAAACTCTAGTAGGCATACAAGAAGGGTGAATGTTTAAAGTTATTAAAAAGTCCGGTTCCCAAGGAAAGTTACGTGAGGCACTATAGCCATAGCACCAGTCAAGAAAACAATGTCCACTGCAGTCACTCAAGCTGCTACTATTAGAAAAGCCACTACAATTAGAGAAGAGAAAACGACGCCGCTGCAGTCATTAAGAACGCAATAACACCGGGGATCGACATGGCAGCCGCGCCTCCACCTGGTCCCTCAGAGTCGCCGCCCTCTGCGTCATCTGACTCAGAGGGAGGAGGAGCTCCAGGGCCAGGGCCCTCAGTGGCCGTTCCGTTGAGCTGCTTCGCCTTCTCGAGGAAGGCTTCGTAGGCGTTAGGACCGTCCTCGACAGCGTTCACGGAGAAGATCATGCCCTGGCCACAGTGGTTGCCTTGTGCGCAGTAAGCCCAGATGGGTGCAGTCTGTAACTTAAATATCGTTAAGACCGATAAGCATCCACAGAGATGAAGAAGGCGTACATCGTTGATAGTGAGCGACAACGTAGGAAGATCCTCAGTCGTACCAGGTGCAACAGGGATGCTAAAACCAAACACTGTCAGCGCAGGTCCACTCCTCGAATCAATGGTAGACGTACAAGCCAGAATTAAATAGCCCAGAGTTAACACCCGGTGCATTGAACGAACTGCTCGTCAAATTATGATTCTTTGCGTTGAACTCGAACAGAACCGTATCTCCCGGCTGCGCCTTGATTTTCGAAGGGCTAAACACGAATTGACCATCAGCACCAACGGAGACACGATGTTCCGTGGACTGAGGTGCCGTAGGCTGAGGGGAGCCAGGCCACGATCCGTACGTCGTGGTCCAGATATCGCCCCCGACTGTCACCGTCGCTGTCACCGTCACCACTTCGGGTTGAGGGTGAAGAGGAGGGTGGTCACCTCCTTCGACGGGGGGCGGAGACGTAGAAACAGGCGGGGGAGCAGGGACTGCTCCGCCAGTTGCGGCTTCGTAGAAAGGTGCGACTCCCTCGCCGCTGTTGACGGAGAAGAGCATGCCTTGCTGACAGTGGTTCCCTTGAGCGCAGTATACCCATATCGGGGCCTCGTCGTGGCTGGTGACGTTGTACGTGGGGAATCCTTCCGTCAGGGTGGGTGCCACTGGTTGCCTGTGATAAGGTTAGAGACGGTGGTCCCCAATCACATTTTAGCATAAGCACTCACAATCCGCTATTGAATCCTCCCCTCGAGAGGCAAGCAGGGCGAAGACAGGCTCGACTGGGTAGCGGTATGGTTCTTCACCCTGAAGCTAAAGATGATGACGTCGCCGGGCACCGCATAATCTTAGAGAGTATGTCAGGATATGGCGGACAAGAGACAGCCTAGCAACGTACGATTCTAGGAGGATCAAACCTCAGAATATCCGGTCCACCAGCGACGACATGATGCTCCACGCCTTGTGCAGCGGAAAGAGCCGTCAAAGCAGCGAACCAGCAGTGATCAAGGAATAGGTCATGGTGGAAGTGAGAAAGTCGTAAAGCTCTAAGAAAGAGAAGTAAAAGAAGAAAAGAGAGAAGGTGAATGAAGATGATTGAGTGAATTCGCTGTGCCCTTTATAGCGCGAGCCATTTTCGCGTCGATTAAGAAGCTTTGGCCATCGTGCACCAGGGCTGTGTTGAAAACCCGTTGCTTTGGGATCATGGAGGGCGGTGTGGTGTAGAGCGCTCGGGCAGCGGTGGTTTGTCTGAAGTTTGGTGTAAGCGTGGCCCTGAGCAGCCAGAGAGATGATACTATCTGCTTGATCGCTTCGGCACATCACCTGCGCCTGGTTGGTGGAAGGTATTGTTCTCTGGGCGCTGGTTCTCCGAGATGGCCTTTCCTGCCTGACCCTGCTAACAGCATCTTAAAAAAGCGGTTCGGCCTCGCTCTCCCCAAGCCTGACCAGACAAACAATACTTCCCTGAAAGGAAAAGAATCAGGAACGAAGTGGTCAAGGCGTGGTCCAGCTCATCACATAACCCCCCGGCACTGCTCAGATAAAGAGGACGTTGCGATGTTGATACAGTTCTCAGCTGAGCCTTCGAGTGCTGATGAAGAAGATGTCATAATATACAGTGATTGCACGGAGACCCACGAAAACATCCGCAACGAGTCCAGAAGATAGATACAGTTGAGCGCTAAGCACGAAACACCCTTACTTGACGCCGCCGGACGAAGCTGTTGAGTCCAATCGACCTTCTCGGTGGTCATACACACGCCTCGACGAACCCGCCCCACTTCTCAATAACAGGCCTGACGATCGAGTCGAACTCCTTGTTCTTGTACCTGCCCCCAGCGAAGCGCGTGAACTCGAAGATCTCCTTGTGCGTCTGACCACCTGGCAAACAAAACCAAAACAACAGCATAAGATTCAGAAACACATCCGCCGATGAAAGTGGGCTCTCACAATCAGCACATTTATCCTTCTTCGCCGCCTTCTTCGGACTTTTCGCCCCATCCGCAGCAGGAGGTGATGGCCATCCGGGTTGAAGGTGCACCTCTCGGGTAACAAGGTCATTGAGCTCGAGATGGATTAGACGCTCGAGGCGGTGACAGCATGAAGTCTTCTCGCCAGGTCTGACCCGTCCTTTCATCAGGCTGAAAGTCCCCCCAGCATCATCACCATCGAGTCCATCCTCGACAACACCTGGGTAAAAGCCGCGGAGGACTTGCTCCTTGGACCCGCATTGTTTTCCCCATTCGTCGATACGTTTGATGAGGTTTACTGCACGACCAACTTTGAGCTTGACCGTGCCTGGGTTGTCGGGATCTGTGACGAGATGAACAGATGGATGAAGTGGGTGAAACGGGTGGTACGCACCACGTATCTCATACGTGTAGATATACCCGGGTCGATCGGAGGATGAACGTGCCTTGTCCATCTCTTCTCGGAGCGCGATCTGCGTATCTTCGTGCAGGTAATTAGGTATCCAGTCTGCAGACGAGATGATTAGTTCAACAGAGCGCCAGGTAATTGGCGATAAAGAACCACTGACCAGCAAACTTGATCCATTCGCCCGTTTTCCTCGTGAACGTGCCAGTGGGCGAAAGAACCTCTTTCGCATGCTGATGACAGAAATGCTTCTGATCATCATCCAACGACACCTCGCCGACCTTCACCTGCTTCTTACACCGATTCCCAGCCTTCGTCACACCACTACACTGGACAACCGCGCTATTGCTAGGACTCGCTGGGGTGCGAGGAGGCGTGGACGCCGCCCTCGCTCTTGAGGGTCGTTTCGGGGTTATAGGAGATGGACTCGAAGGCGGCGAGACGGCGAGAACCAGTTCTGATTTACGGCGGGGGTCTTCCCGTCGAGGTGGGACGTGTAGATTTGAATCACCGAGAGAGCTGGTGTGTCTGTGATGTGGTGGTGTGTATGGAGTTATGGATGGGGTAGGCTTCAGCGTGCGCTTTGCGCGATCAGGTTGAAGCGCATGTTGCATGGTCAAGGACATGCCTGGTTGACCAGTCGAGTAGTGGTACGCTCCAGGCAGATTGGGTTGAGAATGAGGCATGGGCATTGCAGGAGGTCTGAGAAGTGGACCTGGTACGAGCTGAGGTGGTGGTGAGGTATTGGCGTGGGGAAATGGTGGTTGCCTATGGTGGGGTGTGGATTGCGATGGTGGTACATGGAACCCTCCTACGAACCCTCGTGTAGGTCTTGAGGATCCTTCACCCAGAGCCATGGCGTCGAACGCTTCAACTACGTTTCTCGTCTGCGTCTGTGCGGGCGCCCTGGGCGCCTCGGCTGCTGGCTTAGGCTATAATCCATAGTGCCTGAATGAGTGGGAAGCACGGCCATGTTGCGAAAACACTCACCTTGATAGCCAGAACATCGTCGAAAGTCAAAGGCGGTGGGTCTTTCTTTCGACGGAAGCCAAAGAGAGCATTCTCAGGCATCCTTGCTCGCAAGTGGTGGTAGTACAAGTGTCGTTCTAGATCCCAGCAGGGTACATTCGCGAGGCAAAGACGATCAAGGACATGCGCAGTACACGCGCGAACGAACCGGAAGCAGATGATCGATATCTCCGTTCCGCTTGTCTAATCTTTACCACCACCATCATCATGTCTGGTCTTCCCCAGATCCCACCTGGTGCAATCCAATCCCCCGAGGGGGGCCAACATAATCCTGCTGAAGAAGAAGCCAAGCGCGCCCGCGAAGAACAAATGCGCCTCGACGTCATGGCTACCGTCCTCGACGCTGCCGCCCGCGAACGCTGTACGCACGCGGTCAATTCTCTGAATCTAGACACGCATTCATTGATAGGTTTCGTGTAGTGTCGCGGATATCTATGGTCAGCAGCGAACGTGCGCAGCAGATTGAGGGCATCCTTATGCGCATGGCACAATCGGGCCAGCTGAAAGGCCGGGTTACGGAGGCGCAGCTCATTGATCTCCTCGAACAGGTACGGTACTCTCCAAGCACTCGAACTCTTTGCTGATCAGTCTGGGGCAATGTAGATGGAGAACGCCGGCGGACAAAAGGCTGCGAAGAAGTCAAATATTGTGGTGAGTCTCTGAGCGTGCTTCCATTGTACTGTAGCTGAGTTCTGACTTTCGCGAATTGCCACAGTATTCGAGGAGAAGAGACTTTGACGATGACGATGATTTCTAGCCTGTTCATATGCCTATTCTTTTGTATCTATAGCTCTGAAAGTCACACAAATTTGACATTCTCGTACTCGTCCCCCCGATATGTTGAAGCGTGCGAATGAGAGTGTGCTTCCTTCTGTCCGCGCACACAGGTTGCAAGATCAGCGTTGACTTGCACACTTCTGGAATAGTTACGATACATAGACTGTGGTGAAAGCGAAGAAGAGCCAAAAACATGCAATGCGTAAACGAAACAATGTGTCAGGAAGAAGATGAAGATGCGAGCCTGGTCCATAAAAGGACGGGAAGGATTCAGAATTTGTCCATGAGGGATGCGACGCGCGGTCAAAACTTGTACAGAGGAAGAAAGCGAAATGTGAGCAGAGAACGAAATTGAAATATGAACAGTAATGCGTGCAGGAATGCTAAAGTATCCTCGAATAACAGAATACGTCCCAATCGGGGGTAGCGCCTCCGGAGCGGGATGTTGTCGTTGGTCGGACAGTGCCAGGTGGGTGTTGACCGCAACAACGGTTTAGAAAGGCCCGCGGCGCGCCGACTCGAAGACCATCTGTATTTGAGGTGACGGCCTCAGGATAGACTTGCTGATGAGCATCTGTACGACGCTCTGCGCCCAATTCTGGCACATCACCTACGTAAAGATGAGTAAAGTCAGTTCGATGCTACTCTGTTCAAGTCCAAATCACTTACCGGATCGCTCCCCATAGCAGGAAGCTTAAACGCTAAATCCTCAATGATATCAATGGCAGTTATGCCCTTACTTCCCGGCACACCATTAATAACATGTTGACCCGCCAGCTGGCCGATGAAAAACGGGTGCATCGCAGTGCGCCCGCGCGCAGGGACGTAACCGCGCGATGCGCAAGGCCGGAATCCGACGCCAGGGATACCGTCGATATGGATGAGTTTTCCTGGAGTTGCGTGGTTGAATTGTTGGATGATGAGAGGTTGGTCGGGGATGAACAGGCCCCAGTGGGGAGGGGCGGCGGATTGTGGCCTGAAGACGACGAGGAAGAGGGTGCGTACGGACATCTATCTGGATCCGCTGTGTTTGGCGGGGCGTGTGTGTTGTTGCGATCCATGGCGCAGAGTCGCTAGGTGAAATACTCGCATCCTAAACGCCTGCAAAGACGGTGAAGCTGTTTGAGGCAGGTGGAGAAGGTTCAAAAAGGCAGGGGGGCGAGGAAGCGAACACCCGAAAAAGGCAGCTTGAGGGGTGATAGACGACATATATTCGAGTCAGTAGAAAGAAGGCCCAGCATTCTTGCTGGTGAACTCGAGCGATGATTGGAGGGGACACTGGAAACGAGGCTCGCGCCGAAAAAGGTAGCTGCCATATCTGGAGGTTGGGCGATGGCGATGGTGTATAGATTGTGGCGTAGTGAGGAATTTAAGAGTCATTTCCTAGGTATCTTGAAGTGACTATATATTCTGCTGTAACTGGGTGTAAGGAATATCAAAGCGTGAGTTCAAGCGAGGTCGAGCTGAGGTTGAGTAACCGGCGAGAGACTTGCAGAGAGAACGGGCTGTGGTGGGTTGTGGCGAGCAGTAATTGCGCCGAAAAGTTGACGAATAAAGCCCACAGACGAAAGCAGAGAATCCAGAGTAACGTCGCAAAGTGAGAGGGCCCTTGCAACGATTTTGCCAGAGTACTCGGTCTCCCCAGCTTGGCCAGTGCGAAGGTGGGTCTATTGATAAGTTCAGTTGATGGTGTATACCTCGGCATGTGTTCTTGCTGTATCATGAGGTAAAACTTTCCTTTCTTATACGATGTGGATACGAAAGTCGTAAGCTGTCGTGTTGAACATCCCCTGGTTCGTTTGTCCTGTAAACAACGGCTACTTGGCAAATGGTGGTTAGGAGAGAGTTAGCGCAGCCCCCTGTGTAAATTCCAATTTGCGCATCCCCCTGTGAGTTGATCCGCTTCAACGATCACTGTGCCTGTTCAAATGCTTCTTCCATCACCTCCTCCTTCCCCATGGCGCTGCGCAACCAACGGCCCGATCCAACTGCAACCAGTCGTCCCCTGTATAACCGGAATAGCACTAGCGCTGGCGGGCTATCACCTGTGCAAGGATGTAAAAATACAACAAAGAATGGCCTGACCTGATTCCGTTGTACCGCCAGCTCATCGCTGATTTCGCTTCATCTTCTACCACCATCATCTACTTAAAGCAAACGAAGCTGGTTATTTTGAGAACATTGGCTGGACCATACTACTATCACACCTCGAATAAGATTCAATGACGAGCAAACAAGTGCGTCGACAGCTTGTGTTCATTTGGTGGAAGCGACTGACATTCAGGCGTTTACCATTACTTCTTCAGCTCGGGAAGTTGCGCCAGGTGGGTTCTGAACGTTTGCACTCGATGCACTGAGCGCTGATGAAGGGTAACAGTGGGCTGGAGAGGTCATTTCGACCAACAACAAGACCCTCGTCAGTGAAGAGTTCAAGCAGCGCGAGAAGGAGATCGAACTTCGCAAGGACGGTCTGCAGAGGTGCGTCCTGCCTTGGTTCTGCCCATTGCACCCTGCCCTTGTCCACGTTCACCTTCGCGATGGACGTCATCACCCTCACCCCGTTTTTACGTATTATGCGTTGCTAATGGTTATCTCCATGCCAATAGGTTACACATCGCATCGGAAACATACCTCCAGACGCTCTCGAAGAAGAAGGACTCTGGTGCGCTCGACGATGCGGAGAAGCTCATGCCGATCGATACGCTCGGGATTGTGATGATTGTCCACGGGGAGGAACTCAGCGGGACTGGGACCTCTCATTTCAGTGCGTTCTACTCTCCTCCTGCATGGATGCAAGCTAAACTAACCAACCGTTCCTCACTCACAGGTCAGTCACTGATCAAACTCGGACGTGCACACTGCCGCATTGCGACCCTGCAGGAAGCGTACACGCTTACGCTGCGGGATACCTTCATCACCTCGCTTGACAAGTTCATGGACGACGTTCGAGAGTACGAGGTGCAGCGCAAGAAGCTGGAGAGTCGGAGGTTGACTCTGGATTCGGCGATCACCAAGGCGGAGAAGGCGAAGAAGGACAAGGGCAAGCAGGAGGCTGAGGAAGAGCTGGCGAGAGCGCAGGCGAGATAGTAAGCAGGCTTGATTCACCGTGGTTTGTGTACAATGATCTGACCCTGTTGTTTACTTCTAGTGACGAGGCGGAGGAGGATCTGCATGCGTACATGAAGGTCGTTCAGGATAACGAGATTGAACAGCAGCGCGAGCTCGGGGCTCTTCTCGACGCAGAGCTGAACTTTGTCCAGCAGTATGTGAGCGTTTTGAAAGACGTCAAATCCGACTGGCAGGATGGGTTCGTGTTCTATGGCACCATATTTCTTCACTTGTATCTCATCAGTCCCTTTTTTCAGCTCCATTCTATCGAGGAACAAGACCAGAAGCGGAAGCTCCCCTGTTCCCACCCACGTCTTCAACAGATCTAGCAGCAGCAACACTAAGCCCAAGCCCAAGTACAGCTCAGTGCGCTCCCAACGATCCACGAAATCCAACCAGGAGAACGACTCCGGCGGATCATCCGACGAAGACAATGTCCTTGACGAAGAAGGTGCTCTCTCGCGCAGCCGTCGGCCATCCGCCGCTAGCCGTGCAACGATCAGTCGGCCTACGACTCCCTCGCGCCGCCGCACGGACTCGGTCGGTGACGCCTCGCTGGCCAAGTCATCCCCGTCAATCTCTCGCCCAAGCTCAAGGTCGTCGCGGAGGAAGAGTGTCACAGAGGCAACGGAAGACAAATCGACTCGGCGCATGAGCGTCGCGAACTGGATGGGGTCCGTGAGTGGGAAGAGCAAGAAGAAGCTGGAGAGCGAGGACGAAGGGGAGACGGCCGTGGATATGGATGAGGGGAATAGTAGCCCGACGAAACTGTCACGGTCTGGGTCGACGTCGAGGCGCTCAACGATCATGAAGATGATGCCAGGGCATAAGTCGAAGGAGAGCTTGTCCTCATCCAGAACGTCGTCGCATGTCAAATCAGGCTCTTCGATTTCGCGTCCGAAATTGGTGAAGGCCCGACACAGCTTCACCAGCGATAAGCCGGACGAACTGTCCTTCAGAGCTGGGGACAAAATCACTGTTGTCAGCGAGGTGCTAGATGACTGGTGGATGGGCGACTTGAACGGAGTTCGAGGGCTCTTCCCTACGTCGTACACGGAAGTGCTATCCGACGACGTTGGAGCCGCAGCAGCTGAAGCAAGCAAGCCACCACCACTTCCCCGTCGATCAACCGTTTCAACGCCTATTCACCGCGACTCGAGCACAGACGATCTTGGCTTCCACTCGTTCCCAGACAACCACCGGGACCACGACGGGGACTCGGACTCCCTCGCAGACGAGGCCATCGAAGAGCAAGAAAGCCGCGGTCTCTTCGCACCACGAACGACATCGGCTCCAGGACTAGGGAAAACTGGCTCCTTCTCTTCGGCCACTTCTTCCTCTAGCAGGCTCGCTGGACCATTCGCTGCCGTGCGCAGATTCGGGCAGGAGAACGGGTTCGCAACACCTATGGGGAGCTCCGAGTCCTCACCAGCACCTTCCGTTCACGCTGGTTCATCCAACATCAACATAGCCAGGATTCCTGCTATGAGTAGTCCCGCGATGGGATCGTCCACACCACCGTCAAGCAAACGCGCGCCTCCTCCTCCTCCACCCCCTCGCAGATCGACGACGCCCGCGCCGAGTAACAGCAGCACGAGCAGTTCCTTACTCCTAGTCCCTCCTTCCCAACTTCGAAGCACTAGCTACGATACATCGCCGTTCGACAGTACCGCGGACTTGCATGTGAACGGGCATGATGATACGGGGCATGAGAGTGAGGACCCGACGGCGGGATGTGGGGATTTTAAGCAGAACCCGTTTAAGCCGAAGGGGATGTGTAATAATTGCTGGGAGTATCATTCGGCGGGAATGTAGGTGGTGGTGGATGACGAGGCGATGTGCGGCGAGGAATCCTCATTCAAACACGGCTGGCAGTCGTCGCAGTCGTCAACATACTGATTGGTGCGGCGTGGAGGGGTGGATATGTATTATAAAGGTTTCACGGGGTATATGGTTCTGGATCTCATACAAGCCCTAGGCTCGTGTAAAGGATATAATGGTACTGACTTTGGTAAATCTAATGCATGTACTTGTGCAATCCTAGAGATATAGGATGTATTCCACCAGCGATGTGGTGCAAGGACGCTCAAGAAGTTGGTTATGAGTCTCTTGGTTGGCACCGAGTCGACTACTGTATTCAAGGCGCACTAGACCGTGTTGACGCAGGCTAAGTAAAGGTGGTCTGGTTGGTGGCCCACCATCATGCATCACCTTCCTCATCGAGATCTTTGTGAGCCGGTCAGCTGTTCGACAACTGTTCCTCCTGCCTCTTCCCAGATCAATGCCAATTCCAAGTCGTTCCCACACATGAGCCATGCCATGTGAACCCCGCAGCCTCGTACTTATAAGAAGACTTACGCTGCAGTCCAGATGATAGTACCTCTCCACGCGTGATGACGACCAATCGCTTTCCTCCGCTTCGTTACCTCCAGCAGCGAGCGGGCTCCAGCCCAACTCGATGGAGCACTAGACCCTTTGGGCAATGTTCGAAGAAAGAGTTGCACAGGCCCTCTCTCATCACGACCAACCAGTTTCGAACTAGCTATTGGCCTTGGGCCGCCAACTTCAAAGGCTCTCGTCGGACTGCGACGGTGCTTCAGTCGTTCTGCTACGGTGCACTTCTAGCGTTTGCGTTTGACTTGTCGCGCGTATGTTTACATGTTACGGATTTCGATTTGCTTTGCTGATTCTGCTACCTTGACCAGAGCAAAAACGACGAGCTAGGGCCCTTGATTGAAAAAGAGGCGAAACGAGAAGCTTCGTCCGAAGACTTGGATGAGAACCGCATAGCTGCGACAGCTTTACAAGGATTCCTGCGGCATCAAGCTCTTCAACAAACACCTGCGCACTCGTACGCATCCCGCGAGCAACTCCAAGAGGCAATTACCACCCTTAAGCAGCTATTTCCTGACGAAGGATCCGTTGTCTGTGACCCCACTACCTTGCTGGAACTAGGAGCCTCCTACGCTGCGTATCTACCTGACGTGCCCCACGCTGTCGTAGTCCAGCCACTGTCGACCGCAGATGTCGTCAAGATTGTCGAGACCTCCCGAAAGTACAAGGTCCCCATTGTACCCGCTGGAGGCGCAACGGCATTAGCGGGGCACTTTGTTGGCGTATGTAACGTGTATTGTATTGCATGCGTTGTCTGCTGATGATTCTGTAGCATCCTTCAGGAAGTATATGCATCGATATGTCGAGGATGAATAAGATACTGCAGATCAATGGTACGCTCTTGCGCCAACCGACTGCGCGTACTCCCTTACACCACCCTTAGTGGAAGACGAGGATCTTGTCTGTCAAGCTGGCGCTCGCTGGGAGGACATCAACGAAGAGTTGGAAGATGCAGATATTCCGTTGTTCTTCCCGGTAAGCCCTTCGTCGTGTTCGCCCGTTCGAATGCTTGATAGTAAACCCCGCAGCTTGACTCTGGTCCCAGTGCAGTAAGTACTCGCAGCACCGTCACAGATTCCCCATTTGCTCATGACCGATGGCCCAGACTGTTGGTGGAATGATGAACACAGCGTGCAGTGGGAGTGAGTGAAATAGGCAGAGGTGGTCAACGATGCTCAAGCTCTAGCTCTGCAGCAAACTCAACCAAGTATGGGGGTGCTCGTCGAGAGCACTTCTTGAACGCCGTATGCTTCCTTCGCGTTTTGCCCTCAATCTTTCTATCTCTAACTTTAGTGGACAGACAGTGGTCCTGCCGAACGGAGAAGTCATCAAAACTAAGCGTCGCGCTCGCAGGTCAGCGACCGGTTTCGACACGACTAGTCTATTCATTGGAGCGGAAGGCACGCTTGGTATAGTGACTGAAGGTACGGTTGCGCACTACGTCGAGGCTGTCGGAGCTCTGAGCATTCTGCAGTAACTGTGCGTCTGGTGCCTGCGATACCACATACGGCCGCGATCGCACAGTTTTCTAGCATTGGAAGCGCAAGCTCAGCGATCCGTGAAATCATGGCTTCCCCGCATGGAAGTTTGCTACGTGAGTCATGATTCCCGCCGTTCCTCTCAATCACCAGGACTTATGTAAATATTCAGAGGCAGTCGAGCTGCTGGATCGCAACAGTAGGTGGATTCGCTACATAACAAGTAATTCTGTACTCATGATGTACCTTCCGCAGTGATAGCAGCGATCAGCACTGCCAAAGCGGTTCCTAACTCACTTCCCGCCAAGGACACCTTGGTCTTCAAGATTCAGGGAGATGCTGAGCTAATCCGCTCCACCTCTGCAACCCTGAAGGAGATTACGAGCAAGCACGGCTGCACGCGGTTTGAAGTCGCTGCTTCACAAGAGCGATCCGACAACATCTGGAAGCTCCGCAAGCACATTCTGCTCTCGACCGCTGTGGCTTATCCTGAGTCTCAATGCTGGATGACTGACGTCTGGTGAGTGCCCTTATTCCGCACTCATTTCCAGGACTGAGAGCCTGACTATCTCTCAGTGTTCCGCCAAGCAAGACAGCAGCGCTGATTGAAGAGACCAGAGCAGATCTGGAGACACAGGGCCTCAAATGCGTCACATGTTCGTCTCAAAGATCATTGGAGGCTCCTGAAGCTCTAACAAAACGACCCAACCCTTCTGTGCAGTTGGCTCACTGGGAGACGGAAGTTTCCATACTTTGGTACTTTTCAATGGCAAAGAACAGTATCAAATGGCAGCGGACGCCGTGAAGACACTTGAAGAACGCGCAATTTCTTTGGACGGGACATGTCAGTGTTACACCTCTTGAGAAACTCAACTTAAATCCTTAACGTGTCTGGCAGGTTCTGGCGAGCACGGTGTCGGGATCTCTAAGAAGCAGTATCTTGACGATGAGCTTGGTGTCAACACCGTCGCACTCATGCGCACCATCAAGGATACGCTGGATCCCTATGATTCATTCAACCCAGAGAAGGTAAGATAGCTCTTGATAGGCCAATATCGCAGATATCTCACGGATACATCTAGTTATACCCAGATAATACGGTAGTGATGCCCCCCACCACGAAACCCGCTCCGTCGGGTTCCAAACCTACTACATCGGCTCGATGAGTCTAACAGAATCACAAAGCAGTCTCGCGCAACTCTCACCGGCACACGGTAGCGTACATTTCATGAGAAGTATTACATTGAGCTCTGTCCTTGTTAGCAATACAAGAATATATACTACATAGCGATACAGTACTGTGCAACAACGAATCTCAAACCTACATGCCCATGTTATTTCTATAGTATGACGTCTCCGGAGTGCCCATCCGAGGGTATGCACCCGGTCCCCCACCAGGGGTGCCTGGTTGGCTGGTAGGGTACCCGCTTGGTCCACCCTGATGCTGCTGCGAGTTGAATCGCTTGACCGGAGTAGTGGGGAAGCCTTGCTGAGCCCGGATGTCCATTGTGTTGGTGCTCTGGATCATGTTTGCCATAGTTTGCTCAAACATGAGGTCATCTGGTGCCGGTGGGACTTGCCAGTTCTGCAAGTCGGTGAGAATACATCAGGACCTGGGCACGAATGAGAAGAATAGCGATCACAGTACGCACCTGCTGTCGTCCCACTTTGTACAGCTCCTCTAGAGTTTCCTTCCATTTCCCTTCATCCTTCAATTGCTGGTGCTTCCGATACAACATCAAAGCGAACCGTGCATCCTCGATGGAGTCATGAACACCATCCTGTATGCGCTTATCGAGCATATACCATGTGAGGAATTTGAGGGACAGGCGACGTCCTCTTGAGGCAAGGTAGTAGATGTCCACCGTGTCCACGACTTGCTCCGGAGGAACATGGATATCTAAACGAGTCAAGGTGAGATGTACAACGCAAAGGAATCTCAAAGGGAAGCTTACTGATGGTTCTGAAGTCCTTCGTTAAACCATGCCCTATAAAAACGCAACCGAGATCGACCAACAAACGCAGCTTCTTGTAGACCACCTTCAGAGGCGTCAATGTATGAGGGGATAGAGTAGGATCCAGATCGCCGTCTGTACGGGGTTCAGTAACTCAATTGCACGCGACGAAAAATCGACAGTAGAGCTTACATTTGATCCCAGAGTACTGAGTGACATAGTCCACAATCGGCTCCGTCGTATGAATATGGTCGTCAATAAAGGGCACCTCTCCTTCATTCTCGTCACCGCGTAGAACCGAAACTCGAGCCAAGCCGTAAATAGCAGGTCGAATAACCTTCTTGGAGCCATCTGAGCGATGCTCGCTGTCCTCCTGTAATATACCACACGATGATAATTGATTATCGTCGGATGTACTCAAAAGAGCGGGACGACGAACCTGCTGCATCGCGACAAACTCCGAGTCAATCGCGATCTTTGTGCCCGGCTTGGGAAGTTTATCATACGTCAAAAGTCGCTGCTTGATCATAGAGGGCATTCGGTTCCTGCGCAGAACCCGTCAGCGGTGTCTGATTGCGAGAGAACCGGTAGGCGCACTGTGATATCGACGTATCGCGACATAGAATAGCTGGGTTCATTTGCTGAGGGAGGCACGAGAGGTTCAGCATACTGTCGATGTCCACGCGCTCTAGGTACACGATGGCCGGAACCTGTAGATATTGTTGGCAGGGAACTTGGGATGAGCGCGCGTGTACGTCGTGCGCACCTTCCACGAGCCCGAGAACCCAAGCGCGTCGTCTTCCGTGACGTTGGTAACGACGAAGTCATTGAAGACAAACCACGGACTCTTGAACTCCGCTCCCCTCTTCTCAGCATCGGAGACTAGGAGATAGAAAAGTTGTTCAGCGAAGCTTTGACACACTCAAGAACAACAAGCTAAACCTCTGATGATAGCAGACAAGTGCGGATGTTTATGCTTCCCCGCAGTTTGCACAACCAACGCCTGTCCAATATCAGCACCACTGCAACCACCAACAAACAGAACGGAACGTACCCTGACCCGATACTCCACGGCTGCCTCATCAGCCCCAACACCATTCCCCCTAATCTGAATATTCCCGGCCGGCAAGAACCTCGACTTCCCCGTGTTTATCCAGAGCTTCAAGTGTTCCTCGCTGTGGCATGACGCGTTCAGTGCCAGCACCGGCGGAAGGTTCTTCGAGGCGATGGTCCGATGTGTGACGTGGTTGGTCGTATGTCGACACCCTTGACACGAGGCTTTATGCGTGATGTGCTTGAAGAGGGAGGATTTGACGATACTCTCGAAGTCGCGGCCTTCTTTCTCCTAAATTGCCAGCGCCAGTCTGTCAGTCTAATGCACACACTATACAACACATGGGATACGTACCCTTACACCAAGATACGAGAGGTTGAATACATGCGAGTCCTTCACCTGCTCCTGGAAGAACTTGCAAGAAGTACACGACTTCGTCTCAGTCCACGTCAAGCCAATCAACTGCGACATCGGCGAAGCGAGAGTCGGCTGGGCGAACGAAGCCGATCGGCCGATGCGAATACTGGGAACGGGGAAGATATTGGCTCGTTCGGCGAGTTGATCGATGAGGAATCGGTGAAACGCTTGGATTCGGTCGACGGGCTTGGTAACTAGGTGTGGCTCGCGACCGTAGTCCACCAGAGAGTTGTCAACGCCTAGCAGTATCGGTCAAGTTGAGATTTGCAGGTACTTTGGTTGGTTGGTCTCAACTGGACTGACCTTCGGCGATGAGCCCTACTGTTTTGCAGAAGTTACTCGACTGGCAGTTCCTCCCCTTCGAATCTTCCAGCATTCGAGAGACAAAGCCAAGTTCACAAAGCAGACATCTTTCCACACGGCAGTCAATAGCGATATGCGATGTGGCAAGCCGGGTGACTGGGGAGCAGTGATGCAGAACCTGAACGAGGGAGTTGGTGTAGGAGTTGAAGATGTGTGTCTCCAGACCAGAGTACGGAGTTTTGTTGTAGTAGCTCGAGAGACGATCAGCACGCGCACGGACAGGGAGAGAAGGGGAGAGGCTTACTCAAAGTCGAAATCCTCGACTCCGAATTTCGAATACTCAATCTCTACATGCCGGTACTCTTTCGGTATCTCATCCGTCAGGCTATCAAAGCTTGCAACATTCGCCTGTCTCGACAATTGAGATCTAAGGACATCTCAAGATGGGCCCAAACCACTCACCAGCGAATCTTTCCCCTTATCACTGCGGAACCGTGCTCCCTGTTTCCCATTCCTTCCTTTATTCGGCAGAATAGTGACGTTCCGGGTCCCTTTGAATTCCTTGGGTAAGGAGCTGTACCCAATGTTCTCGGAGTATCGCAGACTGAGCCTCTGGAACGGGATCCGAGCAGGAGGCGGGAAGTATGTGCCTGTACTCTTTCGAGGTCCCAGCACTTCGCTCCACGAGGAAAGAAGCGGCTCCTTGTAGTACGGCAGTCCGATGCTGTTTAGCGGCCTGCGGCGAAAGAGGGGCGCGTCAGCATACAATGCATGAAGGGATAATGTCATGAGCGTACGTTGAATCAGTCCACTCTATCTCTTCCGGTGGTTCTTGTTCGTGAGGAAGAGTAGGCGGCTGAGAATCGGTGGTCCCGTTGAAAGGAAGAGTCACGTCCGTGGCTTCTGCTGCTGCGCTAAGCAGGTGTATCGAGCCGTGCGCGTCACTGAACGCGATGTAGGCTCCTGTAGGTGAGATGGCAGTCGCAGTGATATGTGCGGCTGAAGGAAGGTCGAGCTGTGAAGCTAGTAATTAGACGATGAACAGCAGGTTCGGGATGGTGCATGAACGAACCGCATGGAACTCATTGGCTTCAGGACTGTTCAAGTTGTTCACATCCAGTATTTGCACTATGCCGGTATTGGATGTCACGCATATCGATGACGACCTGCGCGGCACGACGTTGATGTACGCTGCTCCGTCGGAGAAGGGCACAGGCGGCAATGCACGCATCGCCCTCAAATCGAAGACTTTCACAAAGTTATCGGGGACAGTGTGACTATGCCTGCAAGGGGTTGAGGACAAGGGAGTATAAATACTGTGAGGGGACAAACCTGATGCCGAAGCCAACCGTGAACACGTAGTTCCCACTGCACTGAAGCCCATGGATGCTACCCTGATGAGCCCTTCCCAGCGCGGAAGAATTTCGGTCGCTCTTCATCCCCGTTCTAGAGTCGTGTACGCGCACATAGCCGTCGAGAGAGCCGGATACGAGCAGGGAATGGGAAAAGGAGAGATGATTGATCATGGAAGGCGTATTGACGCGCCGAACGTATACGCCCGTCATCGAGTCGATGAACATCAGCTCCAAAGCAGTCGAAGCAATGGCTAACTGTCGCGCAGAGTTGGATTCGGGACTAAAAGCGGTGATAGTAGCATTCGAAGTGGCATCTGTGGAGGAGCTGCAACGCTCGGCATGAGTGTACGGGCAACGAGAGATGCAAGCACTCACTGATGATAGAACCACTCGTTCGCACCTCCCTTGGTCCAAGATCCCAGACCAGGGCTGCCAGCACCGAGAGCACGAATGTGGTTCTCTCCTGCGCTGATCTTCGAGACGGCACCAGCCTTGACATTGATTGTGATACCCCGGAATGGGTGAGCAGCAGAATGGCGAGCAACCACTGTTCCGTTCACCAGGCCAGTCCAGAGTGTGTCTGCGACTGGGTCAAACGCGAGTGCACTGATACCATTGTTGGCCGCAGAGTAGGTGTGAATTGGGGAGACTGGGGTATACGTCGGCATCGAGAATGGCGATGAGCAGGGGGTTGTACGCCCTGCTGAGTACGCCTGAGGTCAGAGATAGGTACTCTCGAGCGCGCCGCGGGATAAGATTCAGAATTTGAGGAGTCTCTCATCACGCGATCAACCACTCTTTTTTCTTCGTCTCGAACGACCACTACACCCCCGCCTTCATTTGGAGAAAAGGTTCTGGCTCGACTATTGGTTAGTTCATATTCTCTTGCCACTACCAAGATGAAACGCACTGGGCTCCGAGGCTATAAACCTCCGAAGAGACGCACTACATCCATGAGATGGCGGCCTAGAAAACCGTTAACTGATTTTTCTTCGACATCCACTTTCCATGTTGCGTCCAAACTCTCATCACCTCAGCAGATACTTTCCATTCAGTACAAAGCGAGTTGAAAGGAACAACCGGTGAGTATATTTTCCTACTCTCAACCACAGATGAAACGCACTGGGCTCCGAGCAACATGCTCCGAAGAAATGCACTACACTCACAGAGTGGCGGATTAGAAACCCGTTGACTGAACCTATCCCTCACTGCCAAATCTCCTTATTTCCTTTTCTCATGGTTACCCCCAGAATGTCTTCCCAGGTCACCTCCGATCATGACTTCAAGTCTCTCCTCGAGGAAATGGGCGACAGCATCGCCGCCGCTCGCGTCGTCATCCAAAATCTCAACAAAAAGTGAGTTTCTGCGCCTTCAAAGCGCACTATAATTTATTGATCTTCAGAAAGGATGCTTCTTCCGAATCCTTAAACACGAAAGACGGCATCTCCCTCTTGTCGATGAAGAACCACCTTCTTCTATCGTACTTGCAATCCTTGACACTGCTTACGCCGCTAAAGCTGTTGGGGGAATCACTCACCAATCGCTCACCTCCATCTCTGCCCTTCTCCAATCCCAATCGAGAAGCTCGCGGGTCGGACGCCGGAGACCTCGTCGATTCGATGGTCGAGGGTCGATTGGTATTGGAAAAAGTCAAAATCCTTGAAGAACGCCTACGATACCAGATCGACAAGCTCGTCCGTCTCGCAAAGGAAGACCAAAACGCACCCGTTGATGGTTAGTCCACCCACCCACAGACGCTTCACTTCTGTATATCGTCTGACTCGTTTCTCAGAAACTCTCGCGTTCAAACCAAACCCCGCCAACTTCGCCGACGATGACGAAAGCGACGCAGGATCCGACGCCGGGTACAACGGCGGCGCCGCACCTGAGTCAGAGCCTGAAGACGGCATCTACCGCCCACCCCGCATCGCAGCTGTCCCGTACACCGGTACCGCCGGCAAGAAAACCAAAGGCCGTCGCGAAGCCATCCCCCAAACACTAGCTGCTCTCCGGTACCACGACGCCTCGATGCCCCACATCGAGACCACCTCTGGTCTCGGCTCCATGCCTTCTCTCCAGTCTCGCCGCGCAAGGGAACTCAAGGAAATGCAAGACTACGAAGAGGAGAACTTTACGCGTCTTGTTCTGGGCAAGAAAGAGTCGAAGCAGCGAGCGAGAGACGAGGCGGACGTGGCACTTGGTGGTGGTGGTGAGCTTAATGGTGTCAACGGGAGGAGGCGCAGAGGTGCGGGTGGGTTGGAGGATGAGTTTGGGGATGTCCTCAGGAGCGTGGACAGAGTTCCCAAGAGGGGGACTGCAGATGGGTACGACGATCTGAGGCAGAGGGGGAAGCGAAAGGCTGTTCTGGAGCGGAGTCGAGGTGCGGGCGATGAGCCGGCTGAGGCTCCCGAGAGCAAGTACGAGGGGAAGAAGAGGAAACGTAGTCGCTTTGAGGCCGAGCAAGGGCTCGTTAAGCGGAAGCTTGCTCGTAATAAGTCGTCTGGTAGTGGTGCTTAGGTCGTTATGTCCCTAGGAATCTATTGAAACGTCGGTCAGTCCCCGACGTTTCCCTTCACCTTCTCGTTCGTTCGCGGCGCTGCTTCTGCTTAGTTGTCTTGAGTTGCCCGGAGTTCAATGTTCAACACTTGCTAGCCTCGACATTGAGATCGTGGAACGCAAGTCAACGATACTGCCTGAGGCTCCCAGGTGCGGCTGGTAAACATCTCTCAGGACATATTGGGGCTATACGAATTACAGATTTGATTGACCTTCGCCCGCTGCAGACTGCCGTACTGACACTACCTTACAACACCTCCACCTTCAATCCATCTGTAAACGGACCCCCGATCTGCACCGCGAGAATCTGACTCCCTTCATCCCACTCAAACTCGCTGGCCTCTCCGTCCTTATTCACACCACTCGGTCTCTCCTTCACACCCGCAAAGCGAACCCTCTCCAATTCAACCCCCAGATCCAGACCCATATCCCCCTTCACCTCTAACACACCCTCACCAAAGCTGAAGCTCAACTCCGTCGTCGCTTCCTGCTCAACACTCTCCCCATCGTCAAAGTACAGCTGTCCAGAAGCCACCCCGTTTCCATCCGGTGCTACGACAAGCTCAAAGTTCTTCGTCCTCAGCGCGCGAGTCGTCATCGCGCTCTCGACACGAAGAGGGAGGATAGAACCCCCGCGGATATGCACGGGGATCGCGTCGTATGCCACGTCGTTGAAGGTGATTGTTCTGCCTTCGCCGATGAGAGGCGCGAGGGTGAGGAAGTCGTAGAATATGTCTGAGGGGAAGTACGCATCGACGGAGGTAGAGTTTTCCTGCGTCACGGGAGAGACGAGGATAGAGGGCCCGTAGAAGAACTGGAGGTCGATGGTGTAGGTGGAGGGGTCGGTAGGGTAGAGGTAGAAGAGGGGGTTGAGGACAGGAGTACCGTCGACCTTGGCCTGGTGGAAGGCGGTGTAGATGTAGTCCAGCAGGCGGTACCTGCGGTCGCGAACATGGATGATGTCAGAAGATGGGGGGAAAGTACATAGACGAGAAGAACAGACCTAATGTCGATACCGTTCTTAGCTGCGCGAGTGACCGACTCCCAGCGGTAAAACTCTTGACTGAGAGCACCGTCTACATTATGCTATCATACAAAATCTCGTCAGGAATGGCTCTCTCCTCTATTCAATGATCGAATCACTCACGTTCCTCATGAACGGCGAGAACGCACCCAACGTCGTCCAGCGAGCACACAGCGTCTCCGTTGTGTCCATCAGGAAACCGCAGATATCACTGCCCACCATAGGCATCTGGAAGATCGACGCGAACTGCAGATTGCCCGCAATCGAGAATCGATACTGCTCCCAATTTGAGAGATTGTCCCCGAGCCATTTGCCGACGTGGCTTCCAGCGCCAGCAAAGGTGGAGCGCGTGATGACAAATGTGCGTTTCCCGGGTCGGCGAGCAGACATGGCGCGCTTGGTGTAGGTGGACATCATTGTTCCATAAAGATTGTCTAGTAGGGGTACAGGTTCAGCAAGGAAGTAGGAGATGAGAGTAACGAAGAAGCGTACGTGTATTGTATGAAACAAGTCCGTTAGCATGGACTGTGTCAACCTGTACACGATAGGCATCGATCGTCAGTCTAAATGTGCATTGAAAAAACCGCAAGAAACGTACATGGGCAGTTCTCTGGGATAAGTTTCCATCGGCATTGTCGATTTGGTACTCCTGGCTTTCCTGTCTCTTCTCCCAAGGGCCTCTCATTCTTGTTTGGAGCTGGTCTACGGAGGCATTGAAATCTTGGAAGATGGGAACATCGGGAGCTGGAGGGGCGGTAGGGCGTTGAGGTGGTAGGTTCATCTCTGTTGCTTGTTGCTGAGGGTTGTCGCATGGGTAGTTGCAGAACTGTAAATGAACGGACAGTTCAGACCAATCACTGCGTCAATGGCGAGCAACATACGTTTGCAGGCTCGTTCATATCAATCCATGCTCCATCGATGTCAAGACCAGTCGTCGGGCTGAAGAATAGCTGGAACTCGTTCGTCCAATATTCCTCGATCTTGGGATGGAACCAATCGGGGTAAACAGTGACACCAGGCCAAACGATACCCAGGTGGTCACTGCCATTGGCCTCCTTGAGCCAGACACCCATTTCAGACCCTCGGTCGTAAGGCAAATAACCACCTTCCGGAGCGTAGTACACCCCTGGGTCCACCATGACGACTGTGAAGCGAAACTTTAGCACATTTGACAGGAATGCGTTATTCGAGAAACCTACTATATTGCTGGTCGTGATCGTGGAGGTATTCGACGATCTCCCTCATTCTCTCGAGAGGAAAGTAGTCCGGATCCAGGGTGAATACTTGTCGCTGGAACATGTAGTCTGCACGGAACCGGATGAGCCGGACTGATCCATGCACAAACGAACAAAGGAAGGGTACCAATATCAGTCCACATAGTCTCCAGGGGAATGCCGGCAGCAGAGTAGTTGGTGATGACCCCCGCAACATCAACGTAGTCTGAGAAGGTTTGAGATTAGCGTCAGACCCGTCACTGCAAGGAAAGAGGTATGCGAGGACACGTACTTTGGTAGCCAAATCGACACTGGTGGAGGCCAAAGCTCCAATACGGCACCTCTGCAGGGAGGCCTATCACATCTGCATACTGTCGAACCACTGCTGCCGGCTCGGTCGTGCTCCCGGCCAAGAAGTAAAAGTCAAACACCCCGCCCAGTATGTTATACTCGATGGTCGTATTGCTCTCCTCGTCCGGCGTATCGATCTTGATGTCCATTCCGTTGGAGTTCCGCAAGAATGCGCCATGGGCTCCACTCTCCCTGTGTTCAAGCCACACAGGGTGATTTCCGTACAAGTTTGTCCCGGGAGGAACACCGCCGGCATCGCGAGACCAGAGTGTACGGGTAAA
Organism: Pterulicium gracile; assembly: GCA_004369125.1. Taxonomy (NCBI): domain Eukaryota; kingdom Fungi; phylum Basidiomycota; class Agaricomycetes; order Agaricales; family Pterulaceae; genus Pterulicium; species Pterulicium gracile. The sequence goes on along the minus strand of ML178814.1, from coordinate 2,280,087 downwards.
GTTCTTGTTCGGAAGTCGGAAGGTGTTCGTGTGTTCACCGAGACCGTAGATGTTTGCGTCTGGCTGGGGCAAGGTGGTTTTAAGGCGAAGGTAGCGATCAGTGAAGATCAGTGGGTGGCCCGAGGTGGTGACTAGAGCCTCATCGGTGGAGGCGCGAGAGATGGTGAACGTGAACGGCGACTCGGTGTAGTTGAACTTAATATCAGCCTGATTCTCGCTGAACTGAAGCGCATTGTCCGCAGAAGCTACGGGCACGACGTCTGCTGGGATCTCGTATCGCTCAGCGGAGGTATCCGTGATTTTAACATGGATACGCGCGTCTGTGTCGATGGAATTAGGTGCGTCAGCGATTTGGTTCAAATCATCCACTCACCAGTCTCGTAAACAACGCTCAACGCAATTCGCTCTAGGTCTTGACCGCCAAATACGTTGCAAGGATCTCCAGCCAGGACAAGGTCGGCAGTCAGTCTCGTCCCGTCGTCCACGATCTGGATATTCGTTGCGTCATACCCTGGACAGGCATCCAGGATGGCCGGATCGACTTCCTCTGCGCGTGAGCCACGCAAGATTGTTCCAAGAAGCAGCACGGCTGCAGAGATATCGAGTTTGAGTCTTGCCATGCTGATTCTTCCACAGCTGGTGGGAAGGTGAATGGTAGTGGAACGGGACCAACATAAGACCTCTTGTACTATGGCACTCAGTCACGGCTGTCCCACGGGAAGCCTAAGAACCGCGGTCATTCGGATAGCATCCTACTTCGTTATTCGTTCCTCGCCGTGATGGCTTGGGTTTTGAGCATGCGATACTGTAGACACGTCATTTGGCTGCATAGAAAGCGTCGAGAAGATCAAAAGAGCCCCACCAAGCAGCTGGAACGAAGAAGGAGGGAGCGAACAGCTGACCGCAGCATTAGACAACGCCTGAGCGAGCCTGAACCTGACCTCAGGCCCATGCGGTTCGACCGTTGACCAACTAGCTACAAACCGCGCTGAAGTGGATAGATGGTTAGCAAAGGAGCTCCGAGGCTGCAACGTGTCTGCACTTGATGTATATGATCACTAATACTACTAGGAACCCGAAGT
>ML178814.1:2261115-2277377 GCA_004369125.1 Pterulicium gracile | reverse complement strand
AGGATGAGCTGTTGGCATTTTCAGATAGCACGGCCCAGCTTTTATACGCTGGAGAGGCTCTACTTTTCTGCAAGCCCGTATCGGAAGCCCGGGTTTTCACGGAGAATTATGGCGGAGTGTCTTGCCTCTAGAACAAACTGCTCAACGAATGTCAAATCTGGCAGCTTGGTCTCATCCTTCGAGGAGAAACATTGTTTCCGTACAGCCTTGCAAGTCTAGTAACTTCTAGAGAAGCGTACAGCCTACGTCAGTGGGTGCCGAGTTAAACGCACTGCGAGTCTGGAAAGAAAACCCCGTTTAGCGGGCAGATTTTCCGCGCGTGCGTGTAGAAGAACAACTCAGCTGAGGCACCAAGACACCACCACAACCACGCGGAATCAACGCGATATCTCCCGGAGACGTTGCCATTCCCTGGTTCATGCCCTGATCGACAATCACCACTCTGAGACACATAGGTTCGAATCTGCTCGGAAACACCGTGTATGAGAGACAAGTCGCTGTCAATGCGAACACAACCTACTCACCAGACCGATGTTCTCGGTGAATCGACTGCTGTCGAGTTAGCCGACGGAGAGACCGCTGGAGTAGACTTAGGACTGAGCAGAGCCACAGCTACCATTGGAGAGAAATAGGCACTGGTTGCTGCGCAGACGTTGCAAGAAAAGCGAGATTCAGCGCAGAGCAGATAGTGGTTTGAGCCAAATCAAGTCATTCGACCCACATGACCGCCTTTACTCGAATTCAACCGACGCCCAAGTTGCGCCCAAGGCAGTCAACGCGACTGCGTTCTGCACAACCCACAGATAACAAAGCATAACCTATATTGGAGTAGATTACGACTATGACAAGATAGAACCGAACCCTACAGATCGACACAAAAGGAATTCGAAGACATGAACAGCGGCGAAAAGACAGACAGACAGACAAGAGGAGACAGAGGGACAGTAAAAATCCAGGAGAGGGCGATAAAGAAGATAGAGATGTACTAACTTGACAGCAGCAAGAACGGAAAGCAGAGCGTGGAAGGAACGTAAACGGTCAGATGCGACGGCGTGTCAGTCATTACGAGAGACAACTTATGTAGATGCTATGGTACGGTATAAAAACAACCGGGATGCGGCTCCGGTAGTATAGGATATAATACGATGGGATGGGTTATCTAGAGATGCAGCAAAACGAGATGGGGGAACGAGGGGGGAGAGGTGAAACGCCTCTCCTTCGCAGCGAAGGATGGAGAAGAAACTGCAGAACATGGAGGAGGCCGCCGTCATACCGCCACGCCACGTATTTTCCGCATTGCTGACACTGCGGGGAGCTTGAACGTCTGCATCGGCTGCGCGCTCCTAGGCGGCTCCACAGTGGGCAAGCCCAGTGCAGAGCCCCCGTTGGGTCGGGTCGCCTGGGCACTTCGACTTCGTGAAAGGCTGGGTCCAAGCGAAGGACCGCCCATTGGCGATATCATGGGAGAATACGGCCGAGATTGGGCAGACGAGGGAGCGGCAGAGGGAGAGAACGATGACACATGGAGAAGGACGGCGAACTCCTCGGTGGAGTTTGTGAGCTTGACCATGTTCGCTCGGAGGGAGGGAGGAACAGAGTGAGTAGTGCCGTAGTTTTTGATAAGGTTCGATAGCTGCACGACACCCTATGAAGCAACAGATGTAAGCACAACATCAAAGATAGCAAACACACGCAAAGTACCTTCAAGAAAGTATGAGCATCATCTCTCATACTTCGAGTATCAACAATGTCCCCAGCCAGCATCCCCCTAACAGCCCTCTTCAACGTCAACGTCACAGCCCTCGCTCGACTGAGGATCTCCTCCGCGTCGCCAACATCCATTCCCTCAACACCCGACTCTAGGATATCACCAATAGCATCCCACACCGCCGGCGCAACGTCCACAGCGTCCTTCACCGCCTGCAACGCCTCTTTATCCACATGAGACATCACACCAGCCGGCGCAGGGTCAACAGTGATCTGCCTAGGAGGAATAGGAGGGGAATACTCCAAGATGGAAGACGTATGCGAGAATCCTCGCAAATGAGAAGACTCCCACGGAGCTACAGACGAGTCCCCTGCCTGCGTTGGCCCCCTGCCAGGCGGCTGCGCCCCATTCGTCCCCTGCCTCCGTGCCATTCGCGTCTTCGTAGGCGTGCTCGTACTCGATATCACCCCCCGTGCGAAACTAGCACCCGGCAAGATGTCGTAAGTCGGCAAGGTCTTGCCCGTCTCCACGTCTTTCGAGCTGAAAGAACCCGCATGGCGACGGGACGTTCGAATGCGCGGCCCATCAGGGTTCGGTCGTCGAAGAGTTGGAAGAGGTGGTGGGCCGGAAGGAGTGTGGGATTTGGTAAGGGGAGGCGACGAGGTCGAGAATTTGCTACCAAAACTATATTCCGACGTCGAGTGACTGGTGTTGCTGTTCGACATGAGCGTGCTTCTCGTGCTGGAAGGTGTCGGGTACGGCTTCGAATGAAGGAGGGGTTTAATCGCCTCTAAATGCGGAGCAAGGCATTGCCACGCGTGCGAAATTTCCGCGGTCGCGCCGTATAATAATAGAAGCATCTGTCGCAGATACCGCACGTCTTTCCCATTCGCCAGAACCTTGAGCTGCAGCGACAGTGCCTTCAGCGCCGTGCTGAACGCGTTCACCGTATCCCGGCAACATTCCACGACTGTGCGACACGCCGACGGCGGCGGCACGACCTTCCGACTCAACGCGTCAAAACGGTCGAGTGAACATATAAGTTGCATCATGTCCGCACTCGCAGGATCCAGGACCTTCCGCAGAATCGTAGGAAGTCGATCGTCGACCGTGTAGATGGTGAACTGATCAAAAGCCTGGTACACCTGTGACAGCGTAAACAGGATCGTCCGTGCCGAATCCACGAGGTGAACTAGCGGCTCCGGTAGCGAGTTAGATATCGCCGCGACGGGAAGCATAGAAAGGCGGTTGAAGTACGAGTTACGCTCGTAATCCACTGAATGAACAGGTTGGGCCGCAGCACCCGTATCTCCATGGCTGCTGGACTTCGTCAGTCGCGATGGGGCCGACGGTCTCGACGGAAGTCCTTGAGAACTTGAAGACGAGCCAGAATCCTGGCGTAGCGACTGTGGCGAGGGAATCCCACTTTCGGTCCTCGCGGCTGAGTCCATCACCAACCGTGACAACGGATTCACCTTCTTGGTGAAATTGAGTTTCGCGGTCCGGAGGTCAGGCATGCTGATTTTGTCATTGACTCGTGCTTTGGGCTCCGGACTGCGTCGTTTCTCGTTGTATGAGATGCCACGGAAATGGGAGGTCTGACTCAAAGTCAGCGGCTTCTCCTCCATCGTGTTCGTCGAGAATGTGGAATCGGCGGGGCTGGGAAGGTAGCTGTCTGGTGAGTCCGGCGCCATGCTGTACGTCTTGAGAATCCCGAGGTGAAGCTTCGGATGCCCATCTGAGTCGCGTAGCTCTGGAGGTGTCCTCACAGGCAGCGACTCAGAAGCGGACGACACGGAAGTCGAGTCGACGGAGAATGATCTGGCGTGTGGCGTTTCCTCAGCACCAGTCACCATAGAATCGTCGATGGGGAACCGAGACCACGGGCTGGCACTGCTATCACTGTTACGAACAATAAGTACGCGTCTTCATTATGAAAACAATACCACCATACCCGGTAGGATGCGTATCTGTTGATGACTGAGGACTAAGTAACGCCTCCATACTCCGGGACAGGGCAGCTGTCTTGAGATTGGACTCGCCCAAAAACGCTTGCAACCGGCTGATGAACTCGGTCATTGTAGCTGGGTTCGTGCCTAGGTCCATGATGTGTGCAGGGGGCCATTGCACGGGGTTCTTGTCGGCCTTGAGGATACTAAGCTGTCGGAAGTTGGCGAAGTACGGCGGGACCTTGGTGACTTTATTCCGTGAGAACACAAACACCTGGGAAACAGAATATTAGTATTGGCGATCGACTGTCCCAGATCTATACACGCGCACGCACCCGCAGACTGGTAAGACATCCTGGATCGGACGGCAACCGCTTTATCTTGTTGTGGCTAATATCCAATGTGTCCAATGTGGGCATGAGCGTAAGCTAGGATTCATCACCACGATGAGCATGGTGCGGTCAAGGGGCGGTGTGAATACGCACGACGTCTGGGAACACGGTGAAGCTGTTGTGCTTCAAGTTCAAGTACCGCAGCCGAGATAGCATCGCAAAGCCTATCGGGAGTGTTGCGAGGCGATTGTGGCTCAGCGCTAGCCTAATGCCCTAGGTTAGTCCCTCTTGAGACCGCACAAAGTAAAAGGGAGCACACGCACCGTGTCACTAAACATTGTTCGCTCGTTCCTTCCACGCCGATAGCTCCCAGGTCCTCCGCGGCCTCCTCATTCAAATCAGTAAGCTCTCTCCTGGAGAGGTCTATGCTTCCGCCATTGTCAGGCGAGCGGGCGAGCGCGGCGGATATGTGCGCTCTCGTGAGCGAAATTGGCGGGAAGAAATGAGAGACTGGGCGCTCTGATGGGAGGGTGTGGTCCGGGTAGGGCATTAAAGAAGCTGCACAGCGCAAGTGAGCTTTAAGGACATCGACTGGAACAGCTTCAAAAAGTGGCGGTACGGGGAAGAGCCGTTACTACAACCGGCATGTGACTGAGATCACTATTCAATTTACTGACTTGGTCATTGACCCGAGGTTGTTGCCCTTAACAAGCTGAGTAACCACGGCCGGCGGGGCAACGTACGTGAACTTACGTCTCCTTATGTACAGCAACCGCCAGCTGAGCTGTGAGTTACGGAGTTGGTGCATTAACATACACCGTTACATGATTACGGGACAGTTAGAACCACATAGAAATAGAAAAACTAGTCGTCTCGCTCTTCATCCCATGCCACCATCCCGGTGGAAAGAACAGCAGATCGCCAGGCCCCAGAGTGACTCGGGAAGCCACAGGAACGACATGCTTCTCAAAGCTAGAACCCTTGAACGCTTCCTCAATCGCAAAGACATCGACTTTCGAGGTGTTCGCCATCATTGGATTCGTGGTGTTCGCTGCTGGGTGAGTTGATGGACTTGAATCGGAGAAGGGATTCATGAAAGAGTTGACGCTTGGTGGCGCTAGCCACACCGTCTTGTATCCGACCACCTGGACTGCACCCCTAATAAGAGGCTGTAGGACACGAGGCAGACGGAAACTCACCATAAGCGTTGTAGAAAGGGTCCTGCAAACTGATACATCAACACTTTGTTCTGTCGAAGCGAAGTACAAAAACGTACTGTATGCGCAGGTGACACCGTGTCCTTTGGACCTAGCCAAACATTGAGGACGAGCTCTTCCTCATTCTGCGGGGGCTTGTACTGTGGGTAATTGTCCGGAGTTGGAGGGCACGCGTAGACGTAATCTGGTACTGCGATATCGTCCCTCAGAGCAGGAAACTGTTTCATGAGGTCGTGCTGGGCGAGATAGAGGACCGTGGACCGGGATTGAGACCCCTCGGAAGGACAAAGGTGGGTGATGAATTCAGTCCAGGACATCAGTTCTTGCGACCAGTCTTCGGTGGTATAATCACTTCCTATCTCCACCGGGACGATTCGGCTGGGTCCTGCGACGGAGCGCATATAGTCGACAGAGTTCCATGAATGCTCCTGAAGAGCCGGCCATGATGAGGCATAGCGGCGAATGACGAACGGTCGTTTACATAGATTCTTTCGAAAAGACGCCAAAGATGGCTCCGACGTCAAGCAGTCCACCTCATGGCGTGACGAAGGCAAAAAAGTGTGTTTATGTGTGATTTCGTGGCAGAAACGCTTCGGCTGGTGATGTTGAGGACGAGGTGTGAAATGGTTGGTCTGAATATGCGCGATGAGGTGATGGATAAGCTCTGCTCTCTCCTGTCCGGGTGCGCCAGCCAAAATCATTGCTTTATCCAATCTTGAGATGGCCTCTGAAATACGCGGTGGTAGTGCTCTCATGTCGTCCAGCGCCATGAAAATGGACGCGTCGGTGTACAGTCGTCTCCAACACAAAGAACCTGAGGATGATTTCATTGCATTGTAGGAAACATCTAACAAGGTAGAAAGTTCCTTAGACGACACGTCGTTCAGAGGAACAGCAGCTCGCAATTGCATCAAAGAGTCTTCACCACATGGAGCTAGCTCTAAGAAAGGGGATAGGTTGGTACTGGTTCATTCAAGATTTCGTAGATGCTGCGCACCTATGGTCGACGTCTCCTCATCGTCTGCCAGCTGTTGAACGAGAAACGTAGCACAATCGGCAAGCAGAGACGTAGACATATTCGGTGGACGAGGGAGAAGATATTGAAAAGTGATGTGACAGGTGTTGTGTCACACATCACTCGCTTGCTGTAATCCGCGTCCTATAAGACCAACGCGGTGGCAGCGGGGTTTTCCAACCACACCCCCACATTATTCCTGCGAACGGTCTTCGGCCATTGGCCTTGCCGGTCTGAACTTGAACTGATGACATCAAGGTATTTATATCAGCCACCCCGCCCACATTCTAACCTCTTTTCAAATTACTAAAATATCATTATCTTTTGTTTCTTTCTTCAGATTGGACAGGCTCCTTCTCTTGTTGGATACTGGCTCCTCTACTTCTGTAAGACAAACCGCAGCAAAGCAGCTTGCACACCTAGCCGCAAAATCAGTAGTCGCCCTTGAACAAGACACCAAAACTACTCAAAGGCACGCATCTCTTGATGACCCTTCATCATGGTCGGAATTGATGGCTGTCGTGGCAAGAGTGAGCCATCAGTTCAGTCCATCTCTTCTCGATATCTAACCAATTTCGGGGATAGATCCTGCCCTACTTGCATTCGCGTTCCCACGACACGCGAAGTGCTGCATCTTTCGCCCTCTCGCAAATCTTTACACTAGTCCCGTTATGGGAGCCTTTATACGCGGAAGTAAAGATGGAGACAGACGAGGGCTCGTCCTCGTCCATCCCAGAGTTCCCCGCATTCTGCGTACAGGATCTTGTCTCCAGTGGCAAGCTACTATTAGCATCTTCCGGCAAGGAGTTCGCCAGGCCAGCTGCTATCTTCCTCAACTCGACAGAGGTCAAGAAAGCGCGTAAGGAAGCCATGAAGCGGCTGGGACTCGATTTTCTTGATGGCGTGTCTGGCGAAGATGACATGGACATCGAGAAGGAGCTCATCAATGATGATGTCGAAATGGACAGTGTCAGGGAAGGAAGCGAGTCGCCGACCGACACGAAGCCTCCCAGCAGGCTGGAGAAAACCGATGAATCTCGTTCAGGCACTCCAGGCACCGGCGCCCCATCTCCCACCTCCTCGACTCCAATCGACGATGTGCTTTCTGCTCGCGAGCGGAATCGTCTCAAGCGAAAGCGTAAACCTGGTCAGTCGGCGTTTGTCGCTGCACCTCCGCCACCGCCTCAGGGATCGTCGTCCAAATACAGCGCCACATCCTCGGGACAGGCCAAGTGAGTTCTTTACTCTATTGCCGCACAGTTCAGATACTCAACAGTTTATTCTTACAGGGCCCGTCTGGTCGCCACCGATAACGCCACGCCGACGTCGCGGGTCGAGGGTCAGAACGGTACGGCAAATGGCAAGGTGGTGATAGATCCTTCGAAAGGCGGGGGTGCCGTATCGCCGAAAGTCGCCCAGCAGTCGAAAGCCCTCCAGGTAGATCCAGGCACCTGGATTTGGGACGGTGTCGCGAAGGTCCTCGAGGTCGACTTGTTCAGCGAGTCATGGGAAGTCCGACACGGTGCTGCCATGGCTTTACGCGACCTGTTGAAAGCCCAGGGGAAATACGGTGGCATGGAGGGTACGCACTTTTCATTCCACGCGTTCTCGTCTCACAGCTGACGGCTTCTCAGATGGCGAAACGCTGCTCGAGAACGAGCTCAATCACGAACGATGGTGCAACGACCTTGCCGCCAAATTTCTATGCGTGTTCGTTCTCGACAGATTTGTCGACTTCGTCTCTGATCAGGTACGCGCATTCACTCTATCGCTATTCTTCCTTGCCTTAGCGGCATCTAGGCAGTCGCGCCCGTTCGCGAAACCGTCTCGCAGACCATGGCCTCTTTAATGCTGCACATGCCCAAGCGGTCGGCTCTGCACGTCCATGGAATCCTGCTGCAGATGATCAGCCAACAATTTACTCTCCCCGAGTTCACGTCCAAGTCGAGGCCTAACGCTGAGCCGAGCCATATCTGGCAGATTCGACATGCCGGGCTGCTGGGAATCAAGTATGAGGTTGCCGTTAGAATCGACTTGTTCGAGGGGAAGGCTGATCCCGCGGAGCAGGAGGATGGGAAAACTATGCTCCGCGACGTCGTTGATGCTGCTGTGATGGGGTGAGCTTCTCATGTCCATTCGCTGAAGATACGGGCTCTCATCGTTCGACAGACTCGGCGATGGTGACGACGACGTGCGAGCCGTGGCTGCTTCTTGTTTGCTGCCAATTACACAGCACCTTGTTGAGCAAGTGCCGGACTGCCTGGAGAGGGTGTTGATCGTTGTCTCGAGATGCCTAAGCGATATGCGAGATGACCTAAGCTCTAGCGTGGGCTATGTCATGGACTTGCTTGGTGCTCTTGTCAAATACGACAAGGTCATCGAAGTGCTCGCGGATGAGTCCATTGGGTGCGTCGCCTTTAGGTTCTCTTCTCATCCTCAACGTGCTAACTTCGGTGCCTCTCTCAGACTACCATTGTCAACGCTCGCTCCAGTGCTCTACCCCTTCTTCCGTCATACCATAGCCAACGTCCGACTGGCGGTCGTCCAAACGCTATCCTCCTTCATGGACATCGAGTCTCTCCCGAAGACCTGGATGGACGCCACTTTCCTCCGACTCATCTTCCAAAACCTCGTGCTCGAAGAGCGCTCAGACATCAGGGACTCAACGCTCAACGCCTGGCGCACTGCGCTCAAGATCATCTCCCTCAAAGAAGGCTGGTTAGAGTCGATTATCAACGAATCGTTGTTGTCTGACTGGTTCACTATGATGATGACGCCTTTGGGTATTCCGCTGAACACGAGCCTGTTCTTCCATCCCACGTTCCAGAGCGAAGACCACGTACCGAGGGAGAGGCATAATGTCGATCTCAACATGAAGCGACAGGATCTCGCGATACTCTCGATTGATATTGTGCTTAAGGCTAGGATAGCGGCGTCGCATTCTCTGGCTCTTCTGTTCGTCTGTTGGCCGGCTTCGGTGAGTTTTCTTCATGCGCCTTCTACGGCATTTTTCTTACTCTCCAATAGACCATGGAAGCAATGTTCCGACCCGTCTTCATGGGCTACGTAGACTCCACCAGTATCCTGCAGAAACTCCTCGCCTCGATCGTCTCAGAGGAATGGGCGCATGAATACGACAAACTGTCCGCCGCCTCACCCACCCCCCTCCGCCGCCTCATCGAAGCTTCACCCATGGCTAAGGAGATATCCGACTCATCGCTCGCATGGCTCCAGGGCAACCCTCTCCCCGCCTACCACGAAATGCTCATCAACCTCTCCGTCATCCTCAAAGAGTGCCAGGCACTCCTGCAGTGCTTCTCAATGGACTGCAGACTCCCTGTCTCCTCCATTCCGTACCTCGGACAGGAGGTCGATGTTACTGGGACGAGGCAGGGCTGTTTCAATATCGCCAAAGCCAGGGACGCGGTCGGGACGCTGTACGACCAGCTGAAGTCAAGTTTGGGGAGGACGAAGAAGAAGGAGCTGGCGGTCATTGCTGAGAAGAGGGTGGTGGTGGTCGCAATGATTGATCGTTATGGGGAGATCAAGGCGGAGCACGATAACAGGGTCTCGGCGGCTGTCGCTGCTGCTTTTGTTGCTCTCAAGGACACACCAGATAAAGTCAGCCCTGTTGTCAAGGGTATCATGAACGGTATCAAGGTGAGTTTCCCTGTCTCTCTCTACCTTCGTACGGCTGACTGATTGATGCTTCGTAGAACGAGGAAAATCTGAACCTGCAGATTCGAGCAGCTGTAGCGGTTGCATCGTTTGTCGCGTTCTGTATCGACAGGGGTCTCGGCCAGCCGGCTGAAAAGATCGTCAAGAACTTGTGCACGTTCCTATGTCAGGACGCGGAACAGACCCCCACTTTCTCTTACACGCGACACACCACCAATGGTGTTCTGTCGTTCCGGGACCCACAGCAGAAGAGTACGGCTGCGAACGGAAAGGAAAGCAAGGAGAAGGAGCAGCCAGTGGAGATCAACCCTAAAGCGTATCTCCCTCGACGCGGTGCAAGTCTTGCTTTCCGCCAGCTTTCTATCCAGTTTGGTCCGACAATCTTAGACGTGATTCCGAAGATGTGGCAGTCGATGGCTGGTGGTCTTGTCTCTGCCTTCCCTTCTGGTACGTGCGTCTGCTTCCATTTCTTCACCCTGACCCTAATGCGCACTCCAGGTACCATTAGTGAAGACGTTGACGACCAGATCGAAAAAGCGCACGGGCAAGATATCATTGACTCTCTGAGCGTACTGGAGGCCACTGTGCCGACGTTCGACGAACACATTTGGCCAAACCTGATCGAGATTTTCCCCATCATACTGCTGGCGCTCAGGAGTCGATTCGCCATCATTCGTCAAGCAGCCGCAAAGTGCTTCTCGACTATCTGCGATGTGATTACTACAGAGGCCATGCATTTCCTCGTGGATCAGATCCTGCCGTTACTCGCGGACCCGGTTTCTTTGCATAATCGCCAGGGTACTACCGAGTTGATCTATCGTGAGTTTTCTGCTTGAATCGGGCATTTGACTGTGCATCAACTCATCTCGCGACAGATATCGTGCAGAAGTTGGATATCAAGGCCCTGCCATATGTCATCTTCCTGGTCGTACCCATCCTCGGAAGAATGAGCGATTCCGACGAGTCCATCAGGTCAACGGCCACGAACACCTTTGCGTCGTTGGTGAAGATGGTTCCACTGGAGGTGAGCTTAGTCTTGATATCGAATCGCCGACACGCCTCTGATACGTGATATAGTCTGGGCTTCCTGATCCTCCTGGTTTCTCCGAAGAGCTTTTGAAGAAGCGGAACGACGAAAGGCAGTTCTTGTTGCAACTCCTCGACGGCAGCAAGGTGGAACAATACGAAATACCGGTCACCATCAATGCAGAGCTCCGCAAGTACCAGCAGGATGGTGTAAACTGGCTCGCGTTCCTTGCGAAATACCAGCTTCATGGTATTCTTTGCGACGGTGAGATACTTTTGTGTGAACTATCCGCGCATAGCTGACGTTTACCACCAGACATGGGTCTTGGGAAGACTTTGCAATCTATCTGTATCCTTGCTTCAAAACACTCTGAACGGAAGAAGCGCAACGAAGAAACCGACACGGCCGACTCTGTCCATCTCCCATCCCTGATTGTCTGTCCTCCAACTCTGACCGGCCATTGGTACTACGAGATTCTCAAGTACGCGGAGGATCTTAAACCAATGCTGTATACTGGCAACGCTAGAGACCGTACCAAGCGGCTGGCCAATATCAAGGGATGCGACGTCGTCATCACCTCCTACGATATTGTCCGTAACGACGTAAATTTGCTCGAGGCCATTGACTGGCTCTACTGCATCCTTGATGAAGGCCACATCATCAAGAACGCCCGAACGAAGTTGACGAAGGCGGTCAAGTGTATAAAGGCGCAGCACAGGCTCATCCTCTCCGGTACTCCCATCCAGAACAACGTCCTGGAACTGTGGAGTCTGTTCGACTTCTTGATGCCAGGGTTTCTGGGTACCGAGACATCGTTCAATGACCGATTTAGTAAGCCCATCCTAGCGAATAGAGACGGTAAATCCAAGAACGGCGAAGCAGGTACGTGCATTCGTAAATTCAATATCAATGTTCTAATCTGACGGGCTTTCAGCTGCTCTCGCTCTGGAAGCGTTGCACAAACAAGTGCTGCCATTCCTGCTCCGTCGCCTGAAGGAGGATGTTTTGGATGACTTACCACCGAAGATCATTCAAGACTACTACTGCGAGCTGTCTGATCTGCAGAAGTCGCTCTACGATGAATTCTCGGGCTCCTCAGCGAAGACCGATGCAGAGGGCGCGGTGCAGAGTGATGCCAATGCCAATCGAGGGCAGACGCACGTCTTCCAGGCACTGCAGTACCTTCGCAAGCTATGTAACCATCCCGCGCTCGTGCTCAAGGACGACAAGGAGGCCATCGCTACCGCTATGGAGAAAATCAAGGCGAAACCTGAGAGCTTGCACGACATGCAACATGCGCCCAAGCTGCAGGCACTGAAGTAAGCGACCCTAACCTGCGTCGTACCTACCTCGTGCTAATTCACTTCACTTCAGACAACTTCTGACTGATTGTGGAATCGGACTAGCTGCTGGCTCCAACTTCGACCTCGGTAAAACCGAACTCTTGGAGACGGACGATTCGAGCACCTCGGTGACGCAGCATCGTGTCCTTATCTTCTGTCAGATGAAGCAGATGCTGGACATTATCGAGAAGGATTTGTTCAAGCCACATATGCCTTCCGTCACCTATATGCGTCTGGACGGCGGTACCGACGCCTCCAAGCGTCACGCTATCGTGCAGACGTTCAATTCGGACCCCAGTATCGACTGCTTGTTGCTGACGACACACGTTGGTGGGCTCGGGCTCACCCTCACCGGTGCAGACACTGTGATCTTTGTTGAACATGATTGGAATCCTATGAAAGACTTGCAAGCTATGGATCGTGCCCATCGAATTGGCCAGAAGAAGGTCGTCAACGTCTACCGACTGATAGCCAAGGGTACCTTGGAAGAAAAGATTATGGGGTGAGTTCCTTGGTCGACGCTGTCTGCGATCACGGATAAAGGAGACTCACACTTTCATCCCAGCCTCCAACGCTTCAAGCTCAATATCGCCAACTCTGTAGTGACGCAACAGAATTCCGGCCTTGGCACTATGGATACCGACCTTGTTCTCGATCTCTTCGGGCGGGCGGGCGAGGAGGATGATGCGCTTGCAGTTGCTAAAAAGAAAGGCAAGGATTCATCTTCCTCTGGCCCCGTCTCTCAGAAAAACCTGCTGCAAGCGCTTCAGGACCTGCCAGGGGAAGACGAATACGACGCGTTGGACCTTTCGAGTTTCATGAGCACATTGTAGAGACGATGCTGCTCACTTTCTTCCCTCGTTGCTTTCGGAGCGCTATTTTTATCCTGTTTTGTCTGTTGTCCTTGCTTTCCGGTTTACTCTAAGTAGAGCATCAATGTACGATTCACCCACAATGTAATATCCCAGTAGACCTACCTGTACAGTAATTACTTTACTCAATCGGCAATGTATATACGAGCAATGAATCGTCTTCACAGCGTACTGTGTGGTTGCGAATGGATATCAAGCAGCAAAAGAACCTTCAGCTTTGAAGCTTGCTACCTCACTGAGAAGCTCTGAAGCTAAAGAAGTGATCTCGCACCTCCGTCGTCGATGCTAAGTGGAGGTGGCTTCAAGCCTCTTACTCGACAACGATCTGGAGTAGCGGTGGTAAGCGAACGGTATTTGCGCTGAGCGCTGTCGTGCCACGCACTGGAAAGCAAGTCCAGCTGATCAACCTCCAATCCAACTCTGAAACATCGCGTCATCTTCCATAAATGGCCTGCAACAATACTTATTTAATTCGCAGTGCATGTTGCCTTCCTACCACCATGTGGCCGCCAACAGTTCAGCGACAGTTCGAGATCGGCGATACTACATTTCTTCAAAATGTCATTCACGCTCCCTCCAACAAAGTTCTGCACACGCTATTTCCGGCAGAGTCTAATTTCACTGTCGTTCCGAACTTCGAGGAGCGCGGCTCGTATGGGCCTGAAGACTGTTTTATCACGCTAGAAATCTACGCGGATGACAAGCCTGTTCTCATCGTGTCTCTCCATAGGGAGAGAGACTTGAAGCGCATGTCCAAGCGAGCTGAGGTGGATCTTCAAATGCGTAGACGGCTGTCAGATCTCATCGGTGAGAGTTCTTCAGCGCTTCTGCGATCTTGTGCTCGCAGACTGAAATATCGCAGGCGACTGTCCCTTGTCAACGCTGCACGGCATCAGCGTCTTTGGCCGAAAGCTCAAATTCTACACCCTTCACACGAGCGGCACCATCTCCCCGGATGTGGGGCCGTCTGAGTCATCGGCTCACCGTTACAACAATGCGCCGATGGACCAATGGAGCCTCGATATCCTCGAACCCGAAGGTGAAATCCAAGTTCGTCGCATCACCGATGGATTAATCAAAGCCTTCGCGTAATGGGTTTGAGTGAGTCGAAGTTCTATTTGGTGCTGCCTCAGTGATTTCGTTTTAACAGATGTGTATGGCCCTGCTTACGGATGTAGCATAGGCAGACAAGGAATGGCTACGCGCGGCGCGCTCCGCTCTCTATATCTCGCTGTGAGCACTAGCTCAAGTATGTCAGTTTTCAAACGGTTGTAAGCAAGTCCTACAATAGGATAAGCGGCTGTAATATTTGCAAGTGGCAAATGGATTCATGGGCGCAAACAACAGAACCATCTATTGAGCTATTCGAGATACCGGCACCATATGTTGCCTGCATTCATTCCAGCTTGCGGAAGACGATCTGCTCTTTGGAACTGATGTAAAATTTCGCCATCCGGATCGTGCTCTCATTGACTTGAAAGGTTTCGTGGTAGGGGATCTAATGTACGAGCTTGAGGTGTCGGTGTGGGGGGTGCTGAGACGTTGACGCTGCAGCTGTCTGTTGGTCGGGTTCGATGGTTCTAAGGTGCCTCAGCTCGGCTATCCTTTCGAGTGGGTTGCGAGTGGACTAATTCAACGTAAGATTTTCTCACATCGGTCCCTTTACTTGTATCATCCCACGCGTCATTGGACAGGCCGCTGAACAGGATCGGACTGCCGTACTACAAGGAGCCGCTTCTTTCCTCGTGGAGTGAAGTGCTGGGACCTCGAAAGAGCACAGGCACATACCTCCGTCCTCCAGCTCGAGTCCAGTTCCAGAGGCTTGATCTGCGCCACTCTGAAAACATTGGATACAGTTTGTTGCCCAAGGAGTTTAAAGGCATCCGGAACGTCAGTGTTCTGCCGAACAAAGGGAGAAATGGGAAATAGAGAGCACGGTTCCGCAATGATAAGGGGAAAGACTCCCTGGTAAGTAGTTGGACCCAGCTTGAGATGTCCTCAGATCTGAATTTCCGTCTCGACGGATGTTGTAAGCTTTGACCTCCTGACGGATGAGATACTTGTAAGCTTTGACTACCTGACGGAAGAGATACCAAAAGAGTACCGGCATGTAGAGATCGAGTATTCCAAGTTCGGTGTCTAGGACTTTGACTTTGAGTAAGAATCTCTCCTTCTCTCGCCGTCTAATCATTAGCTAAGTCGTCTGTGCAGCTACTACAACAAGACTCGGTTTCCAAAGAGACACACTTATTCAACTCCTATACCAATTCGCTCGTCCAAATCTTGCACCATTGCTGCCCAGTTACCCGTCTAGCCACATCACACATCACCATTGACTGTCGCGTGGAAAGATGCCTACTGTGCAAGCTCGGCTTTGTCTCTCGCATGCTGGGAAATTCAAAGGGGAGGAACTGCCAGTCGAGTAATTTCTGCAAGACCGTCGGACTGACAGCTGAAAGCCCGTCAATACAGTTGGAGACATTCTGTCCCTGTTACCCACGCACCACAATGTCCAGGCATCGACAACTCGTTGGTGGATTATGGTCGCGGCGTTCCACCGATTCCTCATCAATCAACTTGCCGAACGAGCCAACACTCTCCCCCCTCCCAGTATCCGTGTCGGTCGATTGACTTCGTTCGCCCAGCCGACTCTGCCTTCGCCTCTGTCACAGTTAATTAGATCGACGTGGACGGAGACGAAGTCGTGTACTTCTTGCAAGTTCTTCCAGGAGCAGGTGAAGGACTCACATGTGTTTAATCTCTCGTATCTTGGTGTAAGGGTGCGTGTCTCCATGGTGTACCGTGTGTGCACCGCACTAACTGACACTTATCTAGGAGAAAGAAGGCCGCGACTTTGAGAGTGTCGTCAAGTCTTCTCTCTTCAAGCACATCACGCATAAAGCCTTATGTCAAGGATGCAGACATAAGACCAACTACGTTACACACCGGACTATCGCTTCGAATGTATCGTGCCATAGCGAGGAACACTTGAAGCTCTGGATGAACACGGGGAAGTTGAGGTTTTTGCCCGCGGAGAATATCCAGATTCGAGGGAACGGGGTGGGGGCTGATGAGGCGGTGGTGGTGGAGTATACTCCTGAAGGTGAGTTATAGAAGCCAA